>JAIVFJ010000169.1:0-140324 GCA_025765615.1 Zopfochytrium polystomum | reverse complement strand
GCGGCTCCAGCGACTTCGGCGTCGTCGGCAGCCGCCTCGGCTGGCAGCACTTTTACTCCCCTCGTTACTGCTGGCGGTGAGCTCGACGAAGATGACGCTGGTAACGGCGGAAATGTTGGCGGGATTGAGGGTGGCAATGACGGAGCTGACTTGGACAGCCAAGTCCATGAGTATGATCCCTCCGCTGTCGCAGCGGCGGCCGCCTTGTCATCCCATGACGATCCGCAGCAGCAGGTAGCTGCGGCAGCTGCACTTTTGCAGCAGCAACAGCAGCACGCCCGCCGCCTCCAGCAGTATGCACACACCACCTTCAATTGCAACAGCAGCACCAGCGCGCGGTCACAAAGAGGGGCCCACGCCGGAAGCCCGCGCAGCAGCCACGACTGAGACAGGGACAGACAGCGCAACGGTGATGGGTGGAATAACCGAGGATTCAATAGCGTCGAGCGCCTCTGCTGAGGGTAGTGTAGGTGTTGTAACTCCGGCCAAGCGAGCGGCGTCAGGCGATCCTGAACAGCGTGGATCAAGGCGGTACACTGCCGGGCGCTGCACTCACGGCAAGCCCAAGGGGCTTTGTGTGGATTGCGCTAAAGACAATGTGGGCGGGAGTTCCATCTGCCACCACCTCAAACGGCGAAGCCAGGTTGGTTTTGCGGAAACTCGTTAAACGAGGCACTTGCAAACGACCTTGCTGTTATCGTGCTTACGTCCTGCTTTCGATAAAGTGTGTTCAATGCTATGACGAAGGCACGGGTGGAAGCACCATCTGTAAGCACCGCAAACAGAAATACGCTTGCCGGCAGGTCAGTCACTTAAATAGGGCGAGAGCAGTCACTGCTCTGCGTTACTGACTGAAGTCCGAAGTGCTACGATGAAGGAGCCTCGACTTCGACGTCGATGTGCAAACATCGTCGCGAGCGAACTAAGTGCAAAGCCTGCTTCGACGAAGGAAGCCCGTCCTCCACATCTGTTTGCCCTCACAGGAAGCAAAGGTACACAAGAGCTTTATCGGACTGAGATACTCAGCTTACGAATGAAATATTGGCAGATGGAACTGCAAGTTCTGTCGCGAATCATGCCCTCGAAGGAGCATCGTTTCTGCGAGAAAAAAGGCTTCGGGTGCGGATTTGAACGATACGGGCCTTGAATCCTATCTCTCCACTGCTGCGGGCGCAGCAGCTGACGCTGGAGATGTTGCCACCAATAGTGTCGATGAGACCGAAGCAGCCGCTCCCATTCTCACCGATGCGGCTATGACTGCTGCCGGCTTTGGAGGAGACGAGTATGAGGAGGAAGAGCAAGAAGAAAGCGGGGCCTCGTTTGTCGCAATCACTGATGCGCCAAACGGAGCCCCTCGCCATGAAGATGATGAGGACGATAGTGCCGCGGGAGGTACCAACGCGACTGGCACAAGCGGCGAGTCCGGTGGAGCGGGGGGCTCTGCCCGCACTGGAGGGCGAACCACTTCGTCAAGGAATGGAACAACAAAAAACTGCCCAGACCTCAGCAGGAACCACTCGTTCTGCGAAGCGTTCTCGCACGGCGAAGGCAGTCGTCCCTGCGGAGTCTTTACGGCTGTTCGATGACTCATTTCACCCTGCTCCATCTGTGTTGCACGATCCATTACCTGCCACGGACATGGTTAGTGTCATGGACGCGGTTGCTGCGGCTGCTGCTGCGGCGGGCTGCTGCGTCTGAATCCCCGGGATCCCCAACCACGGTGACATCGGCCGTGCCAATAGAATCAACATCCGAAGCAGTCTACCGCACTCATCATGAACTGCCGACTCACGCCCCACTACACTTGCCCCCCCTATCAACGCATTTGGCGACGCCAACTACCACTCCAGCACGCAGTCGTCGACCCAAAGTCGCTAGTTACGGAAATGAGACCGCTCCCTCAATGTTGTTTGCAGGTCCGGTTGACGAAGTCTCAATTGGAAAACCCACACGACGGCGCGCTCAGGTCTCTTCAGCTAGTACGTCACCCGTGATGGTAACTCCAAAGACCACTCCCTGTGCACCACGCAGTGGACCTCCAGCAGCATCCGCAGCACCTGCAGAAGCAAATGCAGTGTCCACTCACTTGACCCCTCCAGCCACACCCCCAAGAGGCCGTCCGTCCTCGAAACGGACGACATGGAAACGGCGCAAATAATTGCAAACCTAGTCAAAGCAGAGTGGAGGGGCATCGCTTGAGGATCTTCCTTGCGCAAACTGTTTCAAAGTTATTTGACTCAAGCGAACGCCAATCTCCTTCATGGAAGCGTTTGCATTGCTTTCTAACACCATATGCTGCCCACAACCTCACGCATTGCTCTGATGTTGGCTTCTTTCTTCCACAGCGATTCTCGCTCGTCCGAGTCGTATTTTTCCCTTTCGAGTGCTGTTTTGATTCGTCTCTTTCTCATCATTTGATTTGCGTCTGGTAATCCCGTCAGTATTCCCTCCCCACTGATTTTTTCTTTGCTCCATTTTTGCCCAGCTTTCTTTCTGTACTGGCTTCGCAGTGGGCGGGAAAGTCTTGGTGCTGGAAGCGTGCCAGGCAGTGGTCCCAAAAAGCGTCTGGAGAATTTCCAGAGGCGAGAGCTTCCCCCACTTACTTTGATTGCCTGTTCAATAAAGAGTAAAAAAAAAAAAAAAAGAAGAAGAAAAAAAGAAAAAAGTAACTGCAGAATGAAGGCAGGGCCAAGGAACAAGAACTACCGGAAATGAAAAGTAGACATAGACCCAGTCTGCGAAACACACAGTAGAACACAGTAAACCGGTGACCGGTTACGCGCCCGGGTGTGTCTTCCAGCGTCATTCCATCCATGAGTTCGTCCAGCAGCTCCGTCTCGTCAATCTCAGGGAAGTCTTCCTCCGGTCGTCTTCCTCGTCCTCCATATCTGCTTCTGTCTCCACCTTTTTGCAGCCTTTGAGTCTGGATCTGGAAAGAGAAACACACGGTTCCGTCACTTCTGGACCACACAAGATTAAGCACGAACGCCAACTTACCCTTGGTACAAAATTCACCATGCCTCGCAATCTGGGTCCTCTTCCAAATCCCTGAGGAAAAGCTCGTAATCCATCTCCCGCCTTTACCTTCTCCGCCTTGCTCTTCCCCATCTCGCCTCGACCTCCTCCTCGACCGTAATCTTCTTGAGCTTCCAGCTCCGCCCCTGCTTCTTCGACCGCTTTCTCGCGTTTGGGTACGACTTGCGCACCAGCACGGACGTCGGGGCACCCCGCCGCGCCGGCCCGCGCGTTGGCGGACCCGGCCCGTTCGACCGCCGTACGTACGCGTCAAAGTGCGCGTCGTTGAAGTTGGCGTTGCGCAGGTCGTACCCGGCGAGCGTGATCTCCTGGTCGCAGGATGCGGCCCAGGTGCGTCCGCACCGTCATCGTCTGCGACAGATCCTTGGGACGGCGCGATATCTCCACCATCGCGAGCGAGAAACCGGTTCGATGCGTTGGGCGCGCGCTCCTGCTGCACGTCGATCACAAAGAATTCGACAAGGTCTTTGGCTCTCGCCAGAGCGCTGTGAAGGGCAGGTCCCAGTACGAATGTCGACCGAACATCGACGGCTGAAATCAATTAGGTGTTGGGGCGGGAGATTTGAGAGGGGGTTGGGGGCGTGCTCAGTGCTTTCCAATTCGAACGCAACAAGCGAAAACAGGAGCTCACATTTGAGAGTGTTAAAATCGATTAGTCCAAGAGAGTTGCTGACGCGGCTGCACAACACGAGCGGGCTAATGTCGGACGACGCGCGCGCCAGCTTCACGGGGAGGCACACCAAGTCGTCCTTGCAAATGGGTACAATCTCGATCGAGTACGAGAACCGGTAGTTTGCCGATCCGCTGTGAATGTCCTGCGAAATCAACTGCTCCGAGGTCTTGAGCCGCATCGGCACCATCTCCCGCAAGAACTCGACCATCCGCACCGCGTGCGCCCGGTTGATGTAGTAAAAAGTCGATACCGTCCTTGGCCTCTTTGATGTTGGTCGTGTTTTGGTGCGCATTGTGCTTCAGAATGAGTTGCTCTAGCCAGAGGAATGTCCGCTTGTGCGCGACTTTCTGCCGGACCTGTACGACGGCCTTCCACGTCTGCTGGGCTGCCTACGCGGGTGCACTCCTCGCATTGTTGGTTGCTGACAACGTACTCGACGACAAAAACTTGTTGCAAGATCGTTGAGGCAAATACCTGGAAGTTGTAGTGCGATGCGCGGATTAGAAATAGGGGTGGTATCTCCAATAGGTACTGGGGAAAAACAAGACGACGATACCAACCTCCTTTTGAATCGTCAGCTTGACTTTAAACCCTCTTCGAGTGCGGCTCCGTCCAGATAAAACCAGCATCAACCAGCCGGACTTTTGCCAGCCCGCTCTTGAGCTTTTTCAGGCAAATGGTCAAAAGCTCTTTGCTTTCTAGCTCGGCCACAACCCCAGATGTTGGGTGGCTGCAGATACCGGTCGCAACCCTTGCAGTAGTTCAGGATAGCCTGCTTTGGTATGCCTTCGGTGATGTCAACGTCGTTCCGGATGCAGTTTATGCACAAGTTTGCGGCATTTGGGGCGATCACGGCTCCGCACGAAGCGCACAGACTAGCTTACGGCGGGGGAAAGTTAATGGACAAAACAGTTCTGATTTGAAGGGACTCACATTCGCTGCTGGGACAGCTGCTGCTGCTGTTGCTGGCTCAATTGCGAAATAAGCTGCGGCTGTTGCTGGTGCTGCTGCTGCTGCAGTTGCTGCTCTGGCAGCGACAGCGTAACGAACTCCATTCTTGGCTTCTCTCTGGGCTATGTGATCTGCGAACTGGGTCGAGAAAGAAAGAAAGAAAGGGAGAGAGAGAGGGAGAGCGAGACCGGGAGACAGAGCGAGCAGCCACTTTGAGCTGACAAGACAAGCCGGCCCACGAAACTTGACCCCGCGCACAGGGCGCTTCATTATGGACTACGCCCCCATCATCGTAGCAGGGGCCGGCGGCGGCGGAGGAGGGGGGTCGTCCACTCAGGCGCCAATGCAGCAGCCCTCCACAGCTGCCCAACTCTTCCGATTCGCAGTGGGTGAGCAGCAAAGCGCATTTGCTCGGGTGGCGTGCGACCGAATCGCGAATCGCAGACTTTTGACCATTGCTTCCGTTCACAGAGCCGAAACTCTCGCCCACGGCCACAACCCGCGCAGACCATGTATTCGCACGCCCCTCATCTTTCCCCACAGTACCCAACGTCGCCAGAACCTCTTGATCCAGGATGCGCTCCGCAATCTGGTGTCTCTCATCGACCCAGCCGAGAAGCTCGACGCAGACGTAGAAACGCTCCTGCAGGATCTCGCCAATGATTTCGTAACCGACACCATCAAGTCGGCGGCCGTGCTGGCGCGGCATCGGGGGTCCGACTCACTGGATCTTGTGGATGGGAAGCTTTCTCTCAGTTGAGGCCTTTGGTTTCTGTTTGTTTTGACTCTCCAGGATCGGTCGATGGAGTTCTGATATCCCTCCGCACTCCCTTCTTAAAAGAAACCAAGTGGAATATTGAGATACCCGGGTTTGGCGAGGACGCCGAACCGCTGAAGATGCGGCGGCCGGTTCCGACCCGTGCGTACCAGGCCCGCGCGGCAGCGGTTCATACTGCGATTGCCGAGGAGGCGCTGGCGATGCGCGGCGGTGTCCGGAAGCGGGGAAGAAAGAAGAAAGTAAAATAAAACTCCGCTGGTCCGTTTTTGAACGATCGATCCAGATCTACGCGCAACCCCAACACTTGCACACACTATATTATCGAGCGACTGCCGCTGCCCACCTCACTACCATCCACCTGCCACTGTCCCCTTTTCCCCAGTTTCGAACATGTCCGCGGAGAAGTCGACCGTCTACGTCGGTATGTCGCGACGGCAGCCCGCATTGTGATCGTTGCTGACATGTCTGATCCGCAGGCGGCCTCGACGACGCAGTCACCACTGAGATCCTCCATGCTGCTTTCATCCCGTTCGGAGACATTGTCGAGATCCAACTTCCGCCAGATGCTGAATCGAAAGGTATTTGTTTGCACAGACGGGATCTACCGACGTTGCCACTAACATGGGCGCTCCGTCCTTGTCAACTTCAACTGCGCGGGTTCGACCTCAGAGAACAGACACAGGGGATTTGCGTTCATCGAGTTCGAGCTCGCTCAAGACGCAAGTGCCGCTGTGGAGAATATGCATCTTTCCGAACTGTACGGGAAGGTGATCAAAGGTTTGTATGCGCCCGTTGCGTTCGCCCTTGGATTCTCACAGAAGCCGCGTCGATTTTTCGTCGACTTAGTGAATCTTGCGAAGCCCATGAAGATGCGAGACGGCTCCTTCAAGCCGAGTAAGTTGCAACTGAAGGGAGGATTATTTGAGGACGACATTGACTTCTTTTTCAGTTTGGGCAGATGAAGCCTGGCTGAAGGAGTAAGTACAAAACCCTCAGCTTAAATGCAGCTAACGCAAATATCGATCAAAGGCATGCGGCCTGGTGGCGATGACGAGAAGGACAGCTCAGCAGCAAATAATGAAGAAGGCGGGAAGGGAGAAACATCAGGTGAATCGAAAGCAGAGGACCAACCTGCGGCGAAACGCGTCAGAACGGAACCCGACACGAGCGGAAGCGTCAAGGTGTTTTTCGACATTGAAATCGGCGGAACAAAAGCTGGAAGGATCGTCATCGGCGCTTCGCCCAGATGTCGCACCTAGTGCGTGAGAAGCAATGCAGCTTGATGAGCGGACGCTGATATGTTTTCTTCTTGTCCACTTTTTCGCAGAAACCGTTGAGAACTTCAGGGCACTGTAAGTGCTGTGTCCAAACTGAAATAAGTGCGCTGACCCCGTTTAAATAGTTGCACTCACGAGAAAGGCTTTGGATACAAAAAGAGTACGTTTCACAGGATTATTCCACAGTTTATGATTCAAGGAGGTATGGCTCCCTGTGTGACACTTTTATCCGAGTAGTAGTGCTGATACCGTGCAACTTCCTTGCAAAGGGGACTTTCACCAAGCACAATGGAACCGGAGGAAAGTCAATCTACGGCGAGTCCTTCGCGGACGAGTCCTTTGCTCTGAAACATGAAAAAATTGGGGTTCGTGAAAATATCCAGTTGCGAGTGTTGGCCTAAACGTTTCCCTTCCTGCCAACTCAGACACTGTCAATGGCGAACGCTGGTCCAAATACTAACGGTAAGGAGTTTCATGAAGCTCCGCTAGACTGACTGACCGATCTTTATCACCTTGATTTCGTTTAAAAGGATCTCAGTTCTTCATCACAACAGCGGCAACACCATGGCTGGATGGCAAGCATGTGGTGTTTGGCCATGTCGAGAGCGGACTCGACATTGTTCGACAAATGGAGAAAGAGGGGAGCGCGTCGGGCAAGGTGAAGCGAAAAGTGGTGATTTCGAACTGCGGGCAGCTTTGAATGAGAGGGTGGGAGGATAGGAGACTTGGACAGATTGGGCGGCGAGACAGTAATGGAGAGCGCCTGCTGCACCCGCTACTCAGGAAGAACTCAAAGGCTCGTTCTGGCCCGATTTTCTCACTGTCAATGGCCTACATATTGAATCGCGTTTCCTGTGGTAAATGGGCATCGCCTGCATATGTCGTATTTTGTTCAAGCGGCCGCGCCTTGTCACCGCGCGTCTGTTCCTCCCACACACAGCGCACACGCACACACACACACACTCTCACCCACCCCACTCCCCCTCACTCTCTCTCTCTCTCTCTCTCTCACTCTCTCTCTCTCACACACACACACACACACTCTCCCGTCTCTGTGCAGGCATCTCCGCGTCAGTTCAAACACGAAGACGGGTCGAACAGACCCACCGGCGGGGCCTCTCTCTCAAAACATGCCGGTCCCATCGCCGACGCGAGCCGCCGGCCCCGCCCTCTCCCCTGCCGTCGCCGCCGTCGCCGTTCTGCCGTCCCCTTCGGACCAGCCGCTCCCGCAACGGCCGCACACCACGGCCACCGCCGCCGGCGCGGCCGTCCCTTTGCAGGCCAGGAACGGAACAGCAAAGCGGCGCGGAACCTACGCTCACGCCACCCTCTACGAGGCGCCCGTGAAGCCCCAGCACCGCGTTTCGCCCTTTGCAGCGGACCCCACGCAGCTCCTCCCCCACCCAACCCACCCGCACCCGCATCGGACTCTTCCGCAACACCCACACCACAGCTCGCAGCAGCGGCCCTCGCAGTACTGGTCGACCAGCGCCGAGACCATCGCCATCCCAGGAGAGCCACCGGGAACGGCGCCACCGGCGGCGAGATGGAGCACGTCGCGGCCGGCCACGAGCGGCGCGGTGCTGCTCAGCCGGAATTCGACGGGCTTTGCTGGCGCGGTCGTCGAGGGAGGCGGCCGCGGCAGGGGATCGGATGGCGTCGGCGCCGGCAGGAAGGGGAAAGGGCAGGCCAGCCGATCGGTCACGGCGGCGCGACCAGCCAGCTCGGCAGCGCTCAGTGGTTCGGGGATCAGTCTGTCTGGTTTGTCATTTTGGTTTATGCAACAAGGGAGAGTGTGGGTGAAGGGTGCTGGGTGGGGAGTTTTCACTGCGTGTTCTTATCGAGCAGATCCACGCACTTTCAAGGACTCCCCTAACGGAAGAAAACCTGCGAAAGCACACTGACATGATGCGAATCACGAAGCCCTACTCTCTGTTCGAGAGGATAAGCGATTGGCGATCTGGGTTCGTTCGTTTGTGCTTCATTGTGCTTTTACTTTTGCTAACTGGACGTTGGGGCGGACTGCAACAAGCATCCCACAATATGCGGCCGAAGACCCCGAGCTCCTGCACGACTACGACTATGACCCATCCACCTCCTCCCCGCGCAAACCCTCGACCACCACCGCCGCCTCGTCGGCCTTCTCGCGCCCGAGCCGCACGGCCTCAACGCCGTCGCAGTTACAGCGCGACCGCAAGCCGGCGAGCGGCACCCTCGCGGGAAGCTTCCGGAGGACTGCGAGGATACAGCAGGTAGCGGAGGAGACGGTGGAGGCCAGCGGGTTCGCGCGCGACGCGCCGTCGTGGGATGCGCTGCAGCGGCCACAGGTGGGCGGAGGGAGGAGGCGGCGCGGAGGCGACCGCGGGGGCGCCGGCGCCGCCGCAGACGCAAGCGCAGCCGATGCCGCCGGCGTTGAGGAAAGGCTCGACGCTGCGGTCCTCAGCGGTGTCTGGACACCAGTCGCAAAGCACGTCTGGCCGGCACCCGTCGTCAGCGGAGACGCTTCCGTCTTTGTCGTCCCTCGTGCAACGCGGTGCGGCGACGCCCGGTGCGACAGGGCCAGCAGCTTCGAAAGCACTGCTGAACCAGCAAATGCGAGACTCGGCGACAACGCTTCGGTCCGAAGAGAAGGTTAGCACTGGAGAAAAAGGTGACTCGGGCGCGACTGCCGCTGGCCTTAAGCTTTCGCGGGGACGTCTGCTGTGCTGCCTCAAGGTGGAGATTAAAGCAGGCGTGTTTCGAATGCTGCCAGTTCACGAGGTAACGCGACACCTTTAATGCTTGATTATCGGAATCACGGTTAATTAAGAATGGTTTCTAACTTGACACACACCCGCACGGCTTGCCACTGACAAACGCAGAACGACTCACCGCACCAGCTTGCAATGGAGTTTTGCAAGTCTCACAGCCTGCTCAACTCTGTCGAGCCGCTTCGAAATCACATATCTTCGTCCATGGCGACGTTTGGGGCGAAATGACGTCCAATCCAAACGCGTTTTCACTATTCTATGACTGATTTATTTGGAATAGACTGTGGTGGACTTCAATCGAAAACTTTTCTTCCTTTTTTCTACTCCTTTTTCTTTCCCCTCCTCAAAACCAACTGTTCATAATACACTTTCCTTTCGGACTGTAACAGGGAGAAGTGCAAAGACAACCACAAAAAAAGATACCGAGCAAGCACGAAAGGGGGACATAAGGTCGAGCGAGGACCGCTGAGCGCCATCGGGCTGAAAGGTGCCAGGCTATTTTCACTTTGGGTCGATACTAGCGTCCTTGAGCGTGTCCCTCGACCGCGCAATAGTCAAATTCGACCCGTCAACCTCCACATCCTTAAGCGGCGCGCTTTTCAGCACCGGCTGTCCCCTCGGCGGTAGCGCCCCCGCGCCCTGTATGGACGCCTTTCTGCGGATCGACACGGTCACGCCGCCGCCGCCGCCGCCGCCGGTCCTCGAGTCCAGCGACATGGCCGACGCCGGGCCGCACCCGCCGGCTCCGGTCGCGCCACCGCCACCGTTGCTCCTCCCCGACGACGACAGGTACTGCCTGTTCTCCGCGTTCTCGACGACGTCGACGACGAACCAGTGCGCGCTCGCGACCTTGATCCAGTCGCAGATGTGTGAGCCAAGCACCGTTTGCGAGGGCGTCACGGCGCCCGGCACGACGTTGAGCGCCAGCTTGACCAGCTGCGCCGCGGCGTCGAAGAAGGCGGCGCGCACGTCGCAGGTGAAGACGTAGCGGAGCTTGCGGTACCCGTCCCATGTGTTGTCGGTGTTGCTGATGTGCTTCCAGATGGCCGCGCCAAACAGGGCGGAGAGGAGGACGTTGACAATGACCTGAATGGTGAGATTTCCGTTGAGCAAGAAGGGCAGATTGTTGAGGTGGTGGTTTTAGGCTATGAGTAGTGAGGTGTGCAACGTAGCGCTTGGTTCACCCAACAAGAAAAGAAAAAAAAAAAAAAAAAAAAAAAAAAAAAAGGGAGCTCCTCCCTATCCTTCCCTGGAAAAAGCACTTACATCAGACGAAATAAACCAGGCCTGAAACCTCGAGTCAAACGTCACCGAGCAATGATCCAAACTGTCGAGCTTGACGGTCGTCTTGATATAAGGAAATGTCGCCGCGAGGCACACAAAGCACACGAGGTACATTGCCCTGACGACCCACACCCTGTCCTTGTACATAGACTGAAACTTTATAAATTGCAGCCACCACACGCACACGATGATCGACGACGACACGGCGCCGACAAAGATCTGCCGCCAGCTGCAGTTGACGACGTACCCAGGCGCGATGTTGAAGACGATGATGCTGACGTTGCGCGTCAGCCAGAGCAGGAGCTGGATCACGTTGGAGAACGTGAGGTCGTTGCGCTTGAGGAGAAAGAGCTTGAAGGCGCGGTGCATACAGAAGCACGCGGTACCAAGGAAGAAGCCCTGTGTCCGTTTGTGTGTGTTTGGATGGTTGAGTGTAAAAGGTCAGTACGCCTAAGCAATATATTGGGGTCGTTTTCAAGAGCAAGGAATACGCACCTGCAACATCATGTAAGTCGAGAAATTCACAATAGTGTCGAGTGTCACGTTCGAAAGACTGCTGGGAGCAATCAAAGGCTGGATAGAGGCTGATGGGTTCGCCAAGGTCGAATCGTTCGCCGCGGTCGAAGACGCGCCCACAGACGCGTTTGACGACGCGCCGGTGGGTGTTGGGATCGACGTGACGAACCTTGCCGCCGAGAGAGTGGCGGTGGCGGTTGCGGCTATGATCGACGAGAACGTTGGAATAGTGGCGGTGGTTGCTCCGTAGCCAGAGGGTAGTGACTGGCTTATAGTTCCGGACGCGGCTTGGTCTGCGCGTACCATGGCAAGATCGATGGCCGGCATTCGCGCTGTGAGTTAAAATCCCCAACAGTGGACGACAAGAAATATATTGTTGAGAGAGACTTTTCTGCCCTCTCTGCAAATTTTAAATATGCAGAAGGCCTTGTTGTCGTCGAGGGCGAAACTAAACATATAAACCTAGGGTAGGTCACAAGATGAAATAGCAGAAAACTGACAAGAAGAGGGAAAAGGATATGTCTGCAGCCGCAGTGGAATCAGCCCTCAGAAGCGGCGACCCGCTGCGTCAATCTCCTCGACATCCCCACCAAGTAGTGGATCCTTCACTTCCCAAACGTTCGCGCGGCCACCAACAGCAAACTCCAGGTCTTCTTTCGTGATAGAATCCCAGAACTTGTAGACCATCATGACGGCCAAGAGGCTTGATAGAATGCCAAAGAAGAGTCCGTCGACGTAGTGTTTCGCAGTGTCGCAAATTCGGACGGAGAGTACCCATTCAAAGACTTGACCGATCACAAAGAACGAAAAGCCGAAGAGCAAGTCGCCTGGATGGAGGGTTCAAAGCATAATCGATATATGAGACCAAGTGTAGAATGAAGTTACCAATGGGCCATCGGTCATCCAAGGTGTTCACCACAAGAATAATTTGCAGCACAACGTAGAGCAAAATGAATGCTCCGCCGAAAACGAAGTACACGACAAACAAGGCGAATGGGCTGGAGGAGCTGAACGGCCCAATGTTTTTGAAGGTCAGAATGGAGACGGCGAAGGAGAGAAGGAAGATCAAGAGCGCAGAAAGACGCAGGGACTAGGGACAGACGGAAAGAGTCAGACAACTTTCATGGCACGAGGTTTCAGCGAACCCACCCAAAGGGAAAGCGGAGTTCCATCGTCCATCCACTGGAATCCAACAAAGCCGTTGAACAGAAGTGTCCACAATGTCGCGAGCAAGAGACCAACATATACGGCGGTCATGTACTAAATGATTGGTGAGAAAGCGATGTTGCTGATAACGGTCGCTTGGCAGGAAAGTGGCTCACCTGGTACGCGACAGTGTAGGTTGGAATGATGTTGGAAATGAGAAGGAATTCGACGATCGTCGTGATGGCATACATGTAAAAGAAGGTAACGATCTCCTTCCGGCCTGTATTGATCTTGTTAGACTGCGAAAGTAAAGATTGGAGAGGAAGGGTGCACTCACCAACAGCCGTGTACTTGGACTTAATGCTGTAGATCATGATAGCGGTCATCGCGAGGGCGACGATCTGAATCGCAAGGGTTCCTGCAAGCAAATGCTGTCAGTTGGTGGGGAAAGAGACGGGTTGATGAAGATGGACAAAGGACGATGGTAGTGTAAGGGCGGACAGGCTGGGCCATCTTCACGCTCGCACACACACACACACGCACCCGGTTCGAAGACGAGGGTGCCGCCGCTGCCGAGCTGGATGTTGCGCGAGTAGCAGAGCGGCTCGACGCCGCCCTGGATGGAGCCGACGAGCGGACAGACGGGCAGGGACACCTGGCTGCAGATGTAGTCGAACGAACCGAACGAGAAGGCCGGGGCGGCGGCGCCCTGGAGGCCGGCGGTGGTAGTGGTGGAGGAGTTAGCCATCTCTTCGCTCCGTCAAGCCTCGATCCGTTCAGTGGGTGGGTGGGGGGTGGCTGGTGCGTCGCGCGATGCCGATTTTGAAGCTGATTTTTATTATCGTTTTCCCTCTTTCTTCGCTTTCCTCCTTGGCCGACAGAGCAGCGAAGGCGGCGGAGGCGTTTGGACGGGCAGCAGACCGTCCGACAGACAGGTGCGCAGGGTAAACGATGCACAGAAGCCAAGCCACGCACTGTCCGTCTGTCTGTTGTTGAATTGGCAAACAGCGCACAGACTGGGATTGAGCCTCACTCTCGCTATCTCTCTCTCTCTCTCAGTCTCTCTCTCTCTCTCTCTCTCTCTCTCTCTCTCTCTCTCTCTCTCTCTCTCTCTCTCTCTCTCTCTCTCTCTCTGTCGCTCTGCCTGCCTCTCTTCCCAATGACCACAGTCACGCCCTCCATTCTCCGGGCCCTTGCTTGGCTCGCCGCTCTTCTTGCTGCTTGCGCTGCTTGCTGTTTCTTCTTCTTCTTCGTCTTCTTCTTCGAGACGAGACGAGAGGACTCGGTTCGTCGGGTCGACGACTTATTCTCCGTTGGTCAGTGTGCGTGTGGGTAACGCCGCTCTTTCCAAACAAGACATCAGTACTGTACTGTACATTAGGAGAAACATGCCCCCCCAGTACTACTTCATCCGCTGCCTGGATGGAAATAAAGCAAAATCCAAGAATATAGTCACAAGCAAAACTGGAGTCTTCCATATAATGATAGTTTACAAGCCATAATAATAACGAGTTCGCGTGGCCCTCTAAATGCCGTCAAAGCAAACACCCTACTGGACCGGGTTCTAGAGCCGAATCCCGGATCGTTTCGCCAGAGACACCACTCGACTGAGGTTTCCGCCCTCGGACCACGGCACCGTCTTGAGCTCGTACGGGGTCCCTTCCTCCACAACCAGGTCGCTCTCCATCAACTTGCGCGTCACGTCCTCGTTGAAATGCTTCCGCTCCCGCACGACGGCGTGCCGGTACCTCTCCACAAGCAGCGCCCACGTCCAGCCAGCCCCGGTACCGCTCTCCGCGTCTCCCGACAGCGCGTACGCCAAGTTCGAGCACGTCACCGCCGGCCACGCGACCACGGCCAGACTCACAAACAGCACCGCCCCGACCGCCGCCAGCAGCCCCACGCTCGCGTCCAGCAGCTCGCCGTCGTACTCGACGTAGTCGACTCGCCCCGTCGACGGGCCCGGCAGCCACAGGTCCACGTCCAGCAGCGTGCTGATCGGCGTCGTGCCGCTCAGAAACGTCGGCTCCGTCACGTAATATGCAACAGTCTCGGCCAACACCGTCCGCACGTCAGACCCCACCGCCATCAGCCGTCGTGCGGCCGCAACGTCCAGCCCGTCGCACGCCGTCATCGGCCACGCCACCACGTCGTCGTAGTCCGCATCCAGCCCCGACAGGCTGACCGTTAGCACGTGCTGCTGCGGCGTCCCCGCGCCCGCGGCTGCCGACGCTGGTGTGATGATGGCCGCGAGCCGGTTGCCCGCGCTCAGAGACGTGCCAAAGATGCACGCGCTGCCCACGAGGCTTGTGTCGTCTGGCAGCGCGTCCCGCGCTGTGTAGTTCACCCTGACGAGCTCGACTGTCAGGTTGAATCCGAACCGCGCAGGTACCGTCGCAATGTCCAGAAAGGCGTAAGTCCGCGCGTTGGCGCCGCCGTTATTGTCGGCCGACGACGCATCAAACGGGATGAGCACGTTGCGGCTCGTGTCCGTCCAGCTGTCGCTGCCGCCGCCGCCACCGCCACCAGAGCGGCGGTAGCCAAAGCTGGCGGCGAGCAGCGTGTCGTGGTGCTTGCGGTCGCGGATCGCCAGGTTGCGGATCTGGACCTGCGTGCAGTTGGTGTAGGCGGCGCCCCTTGCGGCTTGCGCCAGGACGTCCGACATGTTGAACGCGGCGACCGGCGCCGGTGACAGCGGGGCGGTCTTGGCCACCAGCGCAAACCACTCGCGGCCGGTCGCGTCGAACGGCGGCTGGAAGCCGTTGTACACGGTCGCCGCGAGGGGCGCGGTGATGTTCCACACAAACGGCTTGCCCGAGATCACCTGGAGGTTGAAAGTTTTGTTTGACTTCACCTTGACGACGGACCAGGTCACCGGGCTGGACAGAGTCGCCACGAGGTACGTGTCGACCGTTCTGATCGCGCATAGGAGGGTATACACCGCGAGCGTGGCGATGGCGACCGCGACGGCCGGCGACGCGCGCAGCTTGGGAAACCCGCGGATCCACGGCGACGGGCCGGAAAAGCCGAGGCGGACGGCGAGGCCGAGGCCTGGTTTGCGCGCGTGGAGGAATGCGATCGAGACGACCTTGGCGAGGGCGGCCTCGACGAGCGCGATGCCGACGGAGAGCCCCGCCGCGAAGTACTGCTTGTCGATGTACACCATTTGTGACGACGACGACGACGACAACAGGGGAGCGCGAGCGCTTCACGCCAGCACCCCTTCCTTCCCTGGACAGACAGGAGAGGGCGAATTTAAGTGAGCGGGTGGAGTGGAGGGGCGGAAAGGAAGTGGCTCATTTGTGGGGCGAAGCTTGCTTTTCCCTCGGGTCGGGCTTTTTGGGTGCCACCGCGACGAAACCCACCCTCCGACCTGTCCTGCAACAAAGGAGAGAAACGGACATCAATCAAACGGGCCCTACAACGTTGCGCAAGCTCCTTTCCACCCGCCCCGCCCTTACACCTCTCCTCCAGCCCTTTGCCAGAGAAAAGAAGGAAGTAGCTTCCTGGCCTGGAAGTATTGAAAGGTGACAAGAGAAACAAAATAAAGAAAGAAAAGAATGCACCAAGAACATGAAAAATAAAAGCTGCAAAGAGAGGTGCGAACGCGACACGAAAAAACTCGACAAAGCGAGGAGAAAAAGAAAGAGAAAGTCTGAAGGACGGTAAACTACGCAATCAACTGGACCTTCACACGAAAGCTGTTTTTTTTTTTTTTTCTAAGGTTGGGTGTGCTTCTTGGTTCGCAGTGGGCGCGCAAGAAAGCATCCAAATCTTTTTTCTTCCGTTCCATCTTCTTCTGTTTTACACCACCGACGCTCCTGTCGACGCAGACTTCTTGATGACCCCGGAGGCGGCGCCCGCGGCACCCTTGCGGCCGCCGCGCGATCCTCCAAGCGCACCGAGCACCGAGTTGCCCGAGGCCTCGTCGCGGCGGAAAGAGGCGATGCCTTTTTTTTTACGGCGAGCAAACGGGGTTGGATGACGGGTGTGCAGCACCCGGGTTGTCGCGTGAGTGAATCTCGAACAGATGACCAACGAAAGAAAAAAAAAAAAGAAAAAAAAAAAAAAGATTCTATCGAACCTACCGTACAACACGGTCGTAACCGACAGCGCGATGGCGCTAATAACAACGGCCGATCCGCTCATCAGCACGCTGAGCCAGAGCAGAACAGCGAACGAGGCGTACAGCAGGCTCTTGAAAATGGGGTTCGCGAAAAATTTGACAAACGACTCAGTGCGCGGGCCGGTGCAGGGGCAGCAGGACGTGATGATCGGCAGCTCGAGGAGGATCATCACGAACGCGAAGACGAAGGAGAGGACCGCGAACGGGAACATGCCGAGGAAGACGGAGATCCTGCGATGTTTGGTTTGTCGGTTGGATTATTGGCGGTGTTTTGTGAGTGTGACAGTGCAGGGTGAGAGGAGCGAACGGGTTGGGTGCCCAACGTACCCGATAACAATCATCACTGGAAGGCGGTATCCAGATGATTCCATGGAATGAAGGGGAGTGAGCGCGGTATCCAGATGATTCCATGGAATGAAGGGGAGTGAGCGCCAACCAAACAACCAGCAGCCATCTCAACCTCTGGTCAAGAGCAAACAAAGGCTGGCAGATCACTCAACAGATGATCGAAATGATCGCGGACCACTGGCCGTAGATCGTAAAGTTGCCGGAGCGAAAGTCGTCACCGAGTCCCATGGTTGCGAGTGTGGCAGTCGCGGCTGTCGGTGGAGCGTATCTGATTGTGCGGGAGTCTTCGTGCGACAAATTATGAGGTTTTTTTGCTTCCTTTTTGCTCGTTTTTTCGTGACTTCATGACAAAGAATTGTCTCGCGGAACGGTTGGCCCCTCAACTTCCGCCAGCCTACTACAGTTGATTGCTCGTCCGTCAGTTTCCCGTAGGACGTTCATTGTTCGAGGAAGGATACTTCAGAAGCTGTCGGCACGTTAGTGCTCCACAGCAATCCGTTACACTGCACGGAACTTCTGAAAGAAACAAGTGTTGCGGTGAATGCAAAGTGTATATTGCAAAATGCGGATTAGGGGTGAGGGGTGGAGAACGGTCAAAAAACATCTACAACGGAATAGCTGCACTCTTGGCTCCTGCAACTACGCGGGCGAGAGGCCCACCCTTCCTCCACTCCACCGTCTTCAGCCCATACTCCGCTCCTTCCTCCACGAGGACCTCCCTCTCCAAAACCTTCCTTGTCACATCCTCGCCCCTTTGCCCAGCCGCCTCGCGCCGGGCCACCACCGCGTGCCCGTAGCGGTTCACGAGCAGCGCCCACGACCACCCCGCCGCCGTCCGGCTCTCCACGTCCGCGCACGCCGCGTAAGCAAGATTCTCGCTGCTCATGGCGGGCCACAGGACAAATGCCACCGCCGCACACAGAAACACGACCGTGGCCGCGATGACCCTGTGACCGACGCTGAGCAGGTCGCCCGCGTACTCCACGTACTCGACGGCCCCCGCAGCGGGGCCTGGCAGCCATAGATCCACGTCGATGAGGGTGTGTGTCGGTGCTGTGCCGGTTAGGAATTCGGTCGGGGCGGCGGAGTAGATGTGGGTTTCTGCAAGCAGTGTGGTCCGGTTCCGCATTTTTCCACAATGCTTGCAAAGCTTGAAAGTCCTCCGCAAAGCGACAAGGACCATGGCATGGGAGCGCTGGTAATGTTGAAAACGGTGCTGTCCACCGTCAGAAAGTGAGATCTGTCGCTGTCCGGCGACGGCGTGATGACTGCCAAGAGAAAGGCGGTGAACCCGTTGGATTGCATCACGCAGACGCTGATGTATACGTCTGTCGAGTCGGGAAGAGGGTCAATGCGGGTGTATTTGACCTTTGCGATCTCTGCAGTCAGATTGTAGCCAATGATGTCCCCTTTCACGGCGGCCACGTCCAGAAAGGAATAGGTGCGGGATCCCGGCACCATGTCGAACGGAATCATGATGGGCCGGCTGGCCTCTGTCCTGGCGAGGTTGGTGACCTGAAAGTAGTAGCCAAACCCGACTGCGAGGACCGTGTCACGCTTGCGGTGCTCCCGCACCGCCAGGTCGCGGAACTCGAGCTGCTTGGCAAAAGTAAAGCCGTAGCGGTCGTTCCGCTTCACAAACACGTCAGTAAAGTTGACGGACGGCGCGAGCTCGAGCGCGCTGGGCGGGGTCTTGGCCACCATGGCGAACCACTCTTGGCCTGTCGAATCGAACGGCGGGCTGTAACCGTCGTAGATTGCGGCCGCGACGGCGGGGGTGATGACAAAGTTATGCGGGAGCTCGGCGACCACCTGGAGGTTGAACGACCGGTTCGGATCCAGCGCCGCCGACGTCCACGTAACCGGCTGCGGCAGACTGGCCACGACGAGCGTGTCGACGGTGCGGATGGCGGCCAGGGCGGCGTACGCGGCCATGGCGAGCAGCGCTGGGATTGCGGCTGCGTCACGCATCCGGGCGAGGCGGCCAGACCACGGAGAGCGGCCGGAGAAGCCGAGGCGGACGGCCAGGCCGACGCCCGGCTGTCCAGCGGCGAGGTATGCGACGGAGATGGCTTTTGCGAGGGCGGCCTCGACGATGCCTGCGACGACGGCGAGGGTGGCGGCGAAGATTTGCTTGTCGATGAAGACCGCCATGTGATGGGGGTGGGCGGGTGTCGAGGGTGATTTGGTGGTGGTGGGTGGCTGCGAACGGGCAGTCCTGGCGGAAGGTAGGCAGCCAGGCGAGGTGGACGAGCGGCAGCAGCAGCAGCAGCAGCAGCGTCCGCAGGATGATGAAAGTAATGTTTTCTGAGGGTGCCTCCCGTGAAACGCAGCCACACATTCCAAGCAAGCCACAACCACGAAAGCGCCAGGGTTGTTATTTGGACAAAAAAAGGCACCTGCCTTTTATTGTCCATTTTGGACATTGTCCTTTGCCGGACAAAATGGCGCCGAGTCTGTCGCAAGATCTGTGCCTTTTTGGACTGCCCGAAATCCTGCCTTTTTTAGTTTTTGATTGGTTTTGAGATAAAAAAGGAACCCGTCTTTTATCAATTTATTTATTTCTCACTTCTTACAGCCCGTCTCCTCGATCACCGAACAAATCTCCAAACAAGTCGGTTGAAAATCCCAAGAATTCGTTCTTCACAAATTCGTAGAGCTCTGTCCCCTCTAGCTGGGCCATATTAGTAACAACAAAGATCACCTTATTTATCACATCGTCGTGGAGGCGATTGCGGGTGTTGGTGTGGGTGCGGGCAAATAAAGAGAAATTTCGCTCTGAAGCAGCACTGGATGTGGTGATGGAGAAAGCCTTCAGCGCTATGGGTCTGAGTCGTGGGAACTCGGAACCTCGAGTAAGCCAAAACTCAGATGGTGAAAGCTTCCGACTTTGGATGTTTCCCCAATAAATTGGCTCTGTAAGCTGAATTCCATCACACCATAGAACAAACTTCCAGTACTCAGCACTGATCTCGCTTTTTTCAACATCCGATGCGCCAAGAGCCGCCAGCTTTTCAACAACCTTGCCCTTCTCAGCTGTGGAAAGGTGGGTGCCACAGTGAACTGGATCCAAGAGATTGGCGAATGCATGCTCGTCACGTCGCATGAAAGCGAATCGAGCTTCAACCTTTTCCAAAAGTGCGGTTTTCATCTCAGTGGAAAACCCTTCGAGATTACGAAATTTATCCTCGATTGTACGGAATCCCATGTAAACTTCTGAAGCAGGCAACCTGTCGCTTTGGAAGCAAACAAGTTGCTCGTCAATTGGCGTGAGGATTTCGATAGCCATTCGTAAATGTTCGTCAAAATGCTGGTAGTTTAATATACTCAAGATGTACTGACGATGCTCGCGTTCCTTGCGTTGGCAGTCCAGGAAATCAGTCTGAGATGTGGCAACTCGCATCAAGGGCAGAGCGTCTAGAACTGACTTTACTGACTTCAGATACGACGTCCAGCGAGTGGGTGCTGGCTGGACAAGCCACTGCAGATTTGCTCGCTTCATCTCTTGGCGGAGGCGGCCACCAATAATCTGCTGATTGGAAAAAAAGACAACCAGAGTGCGGACATACGAGATGCAGTCAGAGATGTGTATAAGCGGTGATTGCTCGTCACTGATCACGCAAATGTCCTTTGTGAGAAGATTCAGTCCGTGTGAAACACATCCACCTGCGAATGTTCCTGGTCTCTTTTTCTGAACAGAAGCCCATGCTTTCTTGTTTGCGCTTGTGTTGTCTGTCACAACACTGCCAACGTTCGAAAATGTTGCAACCTGATCCATTACATCGCAGATTTCGTCGGCAGCTTTTCTGCAGGGCGTGTCTCACCGCTAGAGTTCTTTGACATCCAGAAAAAGGTATGGGGGCCAGAGACAATCATGTAGTCGGTAATTGGCTGCTTGTTCACGTTCGTGTATGTGTCTGTCACGAGGCAAGAGGGCTGCTGCACACAGCGGAGTGCCAAGGTCACGGAATTTCTTGTCGACTCGTAAATTTTCGTCAAGGAGCCCCCCAACGATATATTGTCGAGAGGGGAGGACAACATCAGGATTCAACAACTGGATCGCCTTTCGGAAGTACGGGTTTTCAACAAATTTGAACGATGTGCCCGACGTGTAAAGTGCCATCGCAAGGAAAAAGTTGAACGAGCGCTTCTCATCTGTCGACAAGGAAGAGCCCCTGCAAGAACAACGACGGATGTCGTTTGAATGACCAGCAGGCAGGTAGAACGACGGATAAAGGGAAGGATCCAGCTCCTTCATCAGGTCGAGGAATTTTGGGCAGCGCCTGACGAGATGATTCTCCACCCGATCAACTTTTTTGTGGTGGTTGACCTCCTTTTCGCACAATTTGCAAATGGTCGATTGCTGCTGTCGACACGCATAGTCGTTGGATAAGTAGCTCCAGGCATCAGATGGTGGGCGTCCAGGGCTCACTGTCGTAGACATACATCTTCTCTTCGTGAAGGACCAGCATCTGGCAAAATCCCGTCGTTTAAGGACGGAGAATGGCAAGACCAATTTGAATCGCTTCCTCTCGAGCTAGTGTGACCAGTATCAGAGTTGACGCTGAGCTGAGGCAGACCATCATGCTCATACAACAGTGATTGCGGTGAATCAGAGCTGGACAGTGGAGGTTGTGCGATCGGGTGGATATGTGATGATGATCGGCCTTCGGGTTGTCGAGTAGTTGTGAAAGCACCAGGTGGCGTGTGACCAGGTATGTGGGCATTGCTGACAACTCGGCCGATCGGAAACTGCTTGCTCTGACCTGAATTAAACACCGACATGATCATCAGCTTTCATCAATGAAACACGCCTGCTCACCACTGCACCCAGCAAGAAAGTCAACATTCATCGTTTGGGCGACTGACGGCAAGGTGTTGGTCACATCCCTCAACTGTTGGTGCATCGCTGGGGTTTTGGCGACAGCGGGAAGCAAAGGAACCGAAGATGCCCATTTTTCCATTTGAAAGAATGGCGGTATTCCAGCACCAAGACTGCGTCCTGCACCTGCGCTGTTTGTCGTTGCGTTCGTCGGTTTGGTCGAGTCGTGGCTATCCATCGATCGAGACATCGCTTTGGTGGTCGTTGGTGGTTTTTTCCTTTGCGCCTTGCGATGCACGAACGAGCTAACACATCAACTATTTACCTTCCATTTTGGGTCGCATTTTTGGACTGTCCAAAATGCTGTCCAAAATGGCAGGTTTGTGGCAGACAAATGGACAGTCCTCTTGTTTTCCCAACCCTGGAAAGCGCTTGCTCGGAGCAGAGAGTGTCTTGCACTTTGACGTCACGCTGGTGCTACCTGCGGCGAGGTGCGGAAGAACCCAAATTTTTTCTGCTGCTCTGATAGCTGTACCGCACGCACGAAGGGAGGCTGCCCGGTTGGTCCAATTTGCGAGCTGCAATTACTGCTAAGCCTTCCCTCATTCATCTCATCACATATTGTATGTGCATCCTCTGCACCCTTCCTGCCTCCCGTTCTTTAAAATACTGTAATAATAGTAATAAGAAGAAGAAGAAGAAGAAGAAAAAAATGAAGGATAAGGGCAGCACAGAGAAAAACACTCGCCAACCTTACGGTCAGTAAGCCGGTCTCCGTCAAATGCGTCCCAGTTGCAATTGGTGTGCTCGCTGGAACTCTTCAAATGCCGCACGCCCGCCGAGAACATAATGAACCGAACGTAGCGATCATTTTGACGGCGCGTGCGCGCGCACACACACACACACACACCCACCACACTCCTTGATTCAGCCGAAGGTGACATCACGTGTGTGTGCAGAAGAAGGGACAGACACCTCCCCCAGCCCCAGCACCAGCAGCCCCGATCAGCAAGCTGGAACGCCGAGAGGTCGGAGAAAAAAAGGCCTTCCCCCCCTCCCCCCTCGCCCCCTCACACTCCCCCTCAACCTGCCGTCATCATTATCATCGTGTCATCATCATCGTCATCGCCATCGTCATCGCCATCGACATTCACACACAGTCGCCCCAGACAATCAATGCCCGACTTTCACGCTCTCCCTGCCGATCGCAGCAGGCCATAGCGGCAATACTGATGGATTCAGGAAGGAACCAGGTAGAAAAGCTAGAGGAGGAGGAGGAGGAGGAGGAGGAGGAATATTAGAAGGAGGAGGAGGCGGTGATTGCGGGACGAGGCATGTCTGTACTGCCCGATCATGGCAAGTCGCCGTCACGATGAACCGCCAATCGGAGCATTGACTGATCATCATCACTCACACAAGCAGTTTCCCCTTCCCCTTGCTTTGTTAGGAAACTGGTTGGGACCCCACCATCTTCCGCGCTTCAAAGTTCGTTGAGGCTCTGCCGGACGGCCGGTTCGTATGGGAACTTGAGGTGAGACTAATCCTGGGACGCAACCCACGTGCACGCACGGGACGGCGAACTCCCAACGAGCACACGCACCGTGCAGGAAGACTTCTGCAGGCTTTTCCTTCATCTCTTTCATTTGGTCTATTTTCCGCTGCTCCGACCCACCCTCGCCCGCTTGACACAACTTGCAATTTGCGTAGGTGACCGAGGAGATGCTCAACGGCGCCGGCACCATCCACGGCGGGTGCCTGTCGACCATCATCGACCTGATCTCGAGCCTGTCCAAGCTCCTGATCGACGCGGCAAACGATCGGCCCTTGCGCGGCGGCGTCTCGCTGAACCTGTCGACCACCTTCATTTCCGCTGCCGTCGTCGGCGACGTTCTGGTGATCGAGGTCACAGTCCCAAAGATTGCGAAAAAGGTTTTTTTCACGGACACCAAGGTGTTCAAGCGGGGCAAGGACGGGAAGAAGGGCCCGCTTGTTGCAGAGGGGTCGCACACAAAGTTTATGAACGAACCGGAGGCTTCAAAGCTGTAAATGGGCTGCTGGCGGGCACCTTGGATATTGACTTTCTCTGCTGTTTAGTTGCTGCTGGTCTGTTTTGCTCTCATGCCTAATTCCCCGTCGCGTTATGCGCGAACATACCGACGGGCTTCTTGCTTTGCGCAACATCATTCTGTACTGTCACTTTGCTTTCTTTTTTACTCGTGTTGCGTTGGAAATAGAGGTGGTCTCTCGTCTTGACACAAGAACTGAACGCATTGCACATATCGCAGGCGTTCTGTCACGAACACAGCCTGCTACTTGTTAACAGCAGCATTTACCGCTGCTTACTCCGGCCTGCCGCCCCCTGTTGTCGTCGCACTGTTCTTATGTACCCATAGAGTTTGTATCGCTGCCATTCTCGGTGACTGCCGTGCCGAGAATCCGTTTTTCTTGCCGTCAACGCGTTATTAAAGCAGCCCTTTGCCAAGCGGGTTTTGTCTCCACGATCAGAACAACGCGCAATCCCCAGCCTGTGCCTAATCATATACAGGAGCGATGCCCGACTGTCGCTCTCTCCCCGCCGATCGCCAGCGGACCATCCTTGCATTCCTGATGGATAGGGGAAAGAATCAGGTGAGAATCGTAGAGGAGTCGCGGGGCGCGGTTGGGGACCTCATACCCGTTGTTCACGACTTTGACTGCGCATTCGGCCGGGCCTAGAGTAAAATGATCCTCGCGATGCAGTCCGCGAACTCGACCCCCTCAACGCCAAATAACCGGCCAAACTCCACCCCGTCTTTCAGAACAAGGCTTGGGACCTTGCCATCTACCACGGTTCCAAGTTCGTGGAAGCACTCCCAGATGGCAGATTCGTATGGGAACTGGAGGTGAGAGAGGGCCACTCCTGGGATGACCCACTCACAACCCGCGATTGGCAGGTGACAGAGGAGATGCTCAACGGCGTTGGCACTATCCACGGCGGGTGCCTGTCGACCATCATCGACCTGATCTCGAGCCTGTCCAAGCTCCTGATCGACGCGGCGAATGAACGGCCGATGCTCTTCGGCGTCTCACTGGACCTCTCGACGACATTCGTTTCCGGGGCAGTCGTCGGCGACGTGCTGGTGATTGAGGTCACAGTTCCCAAGATTGCGAAAAAAGTTTATTTCACGGACACGAAGTCTTCAAGCGGAGCAAGGACGGAAAGAAGGGCCCGCTTGTTGCAGCGGGGTCGCACACAAAGTACATGAACGAGCCGCAGGCTTCGAAGCTGTGATGCCTGTCGCTGTAATGTGTGTTTGCAGTTTGTCTATTTGGTTCTTTCTCTTTGCGTTCTGCTGCTTTGCTTCTTGCTATCGCAACGTATGACGCTGAGCCCTCCGTGAGAGATGTGAACTATTTCTGTTCTCAGACGCTATGGGCCCATGCATTATCCACACCGGACAATCAAAGTTGGTTCCCTTCTTCGATCACGGCCCCAACGCGGTGCTCGCAAAGTCCTCCGCGTCCCCCCTCGCTCATCGAAACCACCCGCGCCGCGAACTCGGCGGCGGCTTCCCGGTCGGTCCGCGCGCGGAGCCGGTCAACGCCGTCCGAGAACGCCGCGAGCTCGGCGACGGCGGACGGCGGGCAAAGGTCGTGAGCGCTGCCGCGGCGCGCTTGAGATCGGCGACGCGTGGGTCGGCGGCGTCGGCGTAGGGTGGCGGTGGTGCACGTGACCGCAGTGGTGCCGTTCGTTCGAATGGCGATTGAGTTGCGTCACTCGTGGGAAAGTCTGACAGTGGGAGGAGGGGGAGAGAGATATAGAGACAGCGAGAGAGCGTGTGGCCATGAAATAATGGTGAGGAAGAGTGTAAAAATTCAGTGTGAGAGGCCAGTCGATCGCGCTCCGCGCGTTAGCTGTGTGCACTAACGAAAAATCTCAAATTCTGCCTCTATATGATCAAAATTATTGCAGCAAGATCCCACCTGCCCAACTGAGCGCAAAAAGTAAGGGGAATAAGAAAGCCTGGTACACCTACGGATCGATCTAGTTGACACGAGGTCAAGCCGGCAAATGTTAACCACTGGAAATCTGTTGAAACAAGAAAGGGTCTCTTTAATGGCCATTCTCTCTCAATTTAGGAACCTCGACCTCTCGGTGGGGATGAATCTAGTTTATTTGCCCGAGACGAGTTTTTGCTGCCCAGGTTCTCCAGCATCAAAGCATACTTCTGATCGAAACAGATAAGCGTCCAACCAACTTCAGATACTCTTTCTCCTCTTCCTCGGGTATTTCGATACAACTCGCTTTATTTGATGCAGCAGATATAAATAGCATGAGGAGCGGGGGGATTGAGTGACGTCTCCATTCGCTGGCACTGTTCAGGTGACGTCACTGCCATTCACAGCTTGGACAGGATGGGAGCCGTCGACAACGCGGGAGTCTGCCAGGTGCAGGAGAGCGGATCTTGTTAGAAACACTGACTCAGGGAGACATTTATTGGGAAGGTGGAAAGCGCACAGGAGACCCAGTCCCTCCTTCATTCGACCTATACATCCAGCAGCATAGAGCCAAAGAAAGGGGGGAGGAAGAGAAAGGAAACAAACACTCACCTCCAGCTTCAACAGCTCGTTAAACACATCCCCACCCTTCATCCCGTAAACACCATTTGCGCCGACCCCCGACACCCTCAGCGCTACCCGCCGCCGCTGCCTTTTCCTGCGCCTCCTCTTTCTTCACCGCTGACGACGACGGATAAAACGCACCGCGGGTCGCGCCGCTGCTAGCAGCGGCTTTTCGCAGCACGCCGACGAGCTCCTCCCGATCCGTGTCGTTGCGGAGCAGGAACGTCGCGACGTCGTGGATGGCAGCGCGCGAGGGGGGTGCCGCACGGGCCGGTGCAGCGGCGTCGGCGGCGGCGGCGCTGTAGTGTACTTTGGAGGCGGAGCCGCCGGCGACTTGGAGCGGCCTACTGCCGAGGTCGATGGGGGCGGCGAGGGGAGGGGCCGCCTTTTTGGTGGCGGTGCCAACCGCCGGTCCACCTTCCCCGCCTACTTTTGTGGCGGTGGCGAGAAGGACTTCGGAGTTTGGGGCGGCGGCGGGCGTGCCACGGCCGGCGAGGCGGGCGGCGAGCTCGGCGCGGTCCGCGTCGTTGGAGACGAGAAACGAGGCGGCGGCGGCAGGGTGGTGGTGGCGGCGGGGTCCAGGGCGGCTCATCCTCACACTTGCTTGGTTTCCTACTGGAACGGCTTGCTTTCGCTTTTGTTCGCCACCAAATCGGGTTGAGCGAAATAAATATCAATTTGCGGCAGGAATATGCACAGAAACAGTTTTTTGAGGCGTTTTGTGTTGGGCTTTCTATTTTATTTATTTATTTATATTTTCTCCATGGGTCTGTTCATTCAAAACGTTGGTGTGTTCGGTTGATGATTGGGGCAGTCAATTCAAGTTAGTTCCACTTTCAAAATGCTCGACCCGCCTGAGTGAAGGAGTTCTTCATTTCCTTGCTTCAGCCCTCTCTGATGGAGGAGGTCGTGCTGCTGCCGCCGTCGCCGAACGCTGGGACTGGACTGAACATACTTCAAGCCTTCTTCTTGAATGGTTGGGAAATCAGACCCACCCTCGTGATGGCATTTATTGTTTTACAACGACTAAAACTGTTTCACATCGCTTCCATTGAAAAAAGGTGACAAAGTCGGTGGTGGTATCCACAGTCAGCTCCCGCACTCCCTTCCCCTCCGCACACCACAGTCCGCATCGCCTCTTGCTCTGCAGCATCCGAGTCGCTCAACTATGCCAAGCGGTCCAGCCGCCGCGACAAGAATGTGTGTCGTGAATTTTAATCAACGCTACCTTTGCTCCATTGCGAATCGCGGAGCTACCAATTACAAAATTGAATCAACCAAGAGGGGGAAGGGGATCTCTTTTACTTCTCACCTGCAAATCGAGCATGGGTTGTGTGACTTCGGAACTGAGAGAATCAATAAAACTGTTTGCGAAATTGAACCACCTTGTTGAACCACAATAACTACTCGTTATGTCCTCAGCCTCTGCAGGCGTCGCCAAGAACAACAGCAACAAGGACGACCGCATCCGCGCGCAGGTCGAGCGCATGAAGAAGAAGACCGCCGACGTCGCGCGCCGCCGCACCGTCCGCGGCTGGCTCCTGCGCGTTGCAGGCGCGGGCGCGGCCGTGGCGTTCCTCGCCTTTGCCGCCATCCGCGGCTGGTCGTGGCTGTTCGGCGCTGCCGGGGCCGGGCCAGCGTCTGTAGCTTCAAACTGAGGAGACCCATTACCCCCCTTTCACGATCCGTCACAGATCCTGTAGATCTGGTCCGCAATCTGCTGTCCCGTATTGTTTTAGCTGGATTCAACCAATCCCCGCTTTGTGTTCTTCTCATGTTATTTGTCGCCCAGTTCATTTCCTTTTTTTTTTTTTTTTTTTTTTTTTTTCCTTTTTTTTTCGTCCTTGTGTTCTCCTCTTTCCTCGCGCAGTTTTCGGTGCAGTCAACCTCCACGTCGACCGCGCGCAGTCCTCGCCACAACTACTCTTCCGCTCAACCGCAGCAAAAAACGATCCACACACACCGGACCATCCCACCCCTCTACAGACCTTAATGGATCCAGCAGACGCAGCGCCAAAAGCGATCCTCGTTCTCGGCGGATCCTTCAACCCCCGTCCACCTCCAGCACGTCCACCTCCTCTATGCCGCGCGGCGCCACCTGGAAACGGCCCACTCGCCGCGCCTCCGCGTCGTCGCCGGGTACTGTGCCGTCTCGTCGCACAACTACGTCGCCGTCAAGATGGCAAGGGTCGCCGCCGCCGCAGATGACGATGGCGACGAGGGCAAGCACCCGACCGTCATGCGGTTCCCGCATCGTGCGCAGCTGGTCCGCATGGCCCTCGCGTCGCCGCCGCCAGAGTGGTACCACGCACGAAGCGAGGACGCCGCGACAGACAACGAAAGCTACAACCACGACGGCGCCGACGGCGGCGGCGCCTCAACCGACGCCGCGACGGGGTGGTTGGTCCGCCCGCCGGGGGCCGAGGGCGCACTCAAGGAGCCGTTCGTCTCCCCGATGGAGCTCGGCGCGCGGCTGCAGGGCGCTTGGCTTGCGGAGCGCGCGGTGGAGGTCGTCGTCGTCGTCGTGTGGGGCAGCGACCGGGTCGACCCGGACAGCGGGTACTGGCGGTCTGCGGACCCGCTGGGGTTCGTCCATCTCGTGGTCGGGCGGGACGGGCAGATGGCGCGGCTGCGGGAGAAGCGGCGGGCTGACGCTGCTGTAGGTGGCGGCGGCGGCGCGGCGGGAGGACGGAGGAGCCGATGGGAGGCGGCGGTGCTGTGCGAGCTCGGAGGAAAAGGAGACGGGGTGGGCGACATGAGCTCGACGCGGTTGCGGGCGATGCTTGCGGCGGTGCATGTCGCGGACGGGCGTGCGGCCAAGGAGGCCGCGGGCGACGCGATTGTGCGCGCGGGGTTCATGACGGCGGAACAATTGCGGTACGTGCTGGAGCACGAGGACGACCTGTACTTTGTGGCGCCTCCGCCTGCAGCGCGGACACAGGCGACGGCGGTGGGGTCCAATGCGGGTTCCCGTGGTTTTGGCTCAGGCAGCGTTGTCGGCGGCGGCGCGGACGACTACGACGATCCCCGGTCGTTCTTCAGGGACCGGAGGGGAGGCAGGAACGGCAGGGAAATGCTTGCGCGCCGAGCAGCAGCAGCGGCGGTGGCGGTGGCAGTCTTCGCGGCGGTGGCCGCTTGGGCGTTTTCGCGTGGCTGACCGACGACCATTCGGCAAAACATAAAAATATCCATTATTCGCCGCCAGTCACCAGACGCGCAAAAACTGCACCCTCGAAAACCGATTGAACCACTTCAGTTATTGAAAAAGATAGAAAAGAGAGGTTGAAGTTGACGTCTCACTCCGAGTCAGACCGAGCCAACCTGCGTCAAGTCTCTGTCTGTCTGTCTGTCTGTCTGTCTGTCTGTCTCTGCTCCTGTCTGCAGTGGTCGCAGTGCAATGTTCGAGAACAGGGTTATGAGATTGTGTTCTTTATTTTAGAGTTCAACAAGCAAAAGCAGAAGAAGAAAAAAGTTACAAAAACAGGGTGCGTGATCGAGAAAGAGCGAGAGAGAGAGAGAGAGAGAGTGGAGAGAGGAGAGAGAGAGAAGAGAGAGAAGAACATCGTTCGGACGGAACATCGCATACAGTGTGACTCGCACGCACACACTTCACAAAAAACACTTCAAAGCTGCTTGCCAACGATAAAGCCGACGGCCACTGCCGCAACGAGGGCGGCCGTGGCGACGGGCAGGCTCGCCGACGACGAGAGGAGGCCGCCCGCGGCGTTGTTGCCCCGCTGCACGCTCGCGCCCGAGCGCTCCAGCGAGTCGGTCGTGTAGTACTTTGCGAAAAAGTCGTTCTGGATCCACAGCAGCTTGTTGAACGCGAGCACCGTCTTGGTCTCGACGTCCTTTGGCAGTCCGGCGCCGAGCAGGGCCTCGACGATGAACGACGAGACATATCCAAACAGCGCGTTGACGTGGACGTAGTCGACGTTGATGCGCGACTTTTTGACCTGGCCGCCGACCGAGACGGTGGTGTGGATGCGGCCGACCCAGTCGATGTAGTCGACAAACTTTTCGTCGTACTCGGCCGTCACCAGTTTGACGAGGTACTTGTTGAGCATCGACTTGCGGTACCGGATCTGCTCGTCGTCGCCCGTCAGCGCCGCGGCGGACCCCGCCGTCTTGCCGTGGAACCCTTCGTTGCGCACCACGAAAAACTCGCGCGTCACGTCAAACTCGAACAGCTTTGCGTACACGGCGTCGACGATCGCCGGCACGAGCGGCGCCACAGCGCCCGCCGCCGCGTGGATGGCGGCGATGTCGGCGGCGCCAAAGTTGCAGAAGGAGGCGACGTAGTTGAAGCGGTACAGGCGGTTCTCGGCGCGGGCGTCGAGGCGGGTGGGGTCGATGACGGAGAACTTGGACGTGGACATTGATTGCGAAAGTAGTAGTGTTGTTGAGTGTTGAGTGGGAGCAGAGGACGATGGTGCAAAGAGGCGCGGGCCTTGTTTCTCTTTCTGTTTTATTTTTCTTTACTTCTTTTGCTGTGCTTGCTGCGGGATGATGGGACAGGGGGGGATCGGCAGGGCTTTTTTATACGTTTTTCTGTGCGTGTGTGCGTGTGTGTACAGAGGACACTTCATGTCGAGTCACACTTTCCGAAGGGAGGAAGGAGGAGGAGGAAAGAATTAGCGTGAGAACAAAAAACGAAACAAAACGAAAAAAGGAAAAATGGAAGCAGCTTCGAGACGACAAATCTGGTGCTGCCCTCGGCGATTTTCGGGGCTGACATATCCTTCCATTTGTTTGTGTGACGGGCGGTGACTCTTCTTTCTCTGTCTCTGTCTGTCTGTCTATCTGTCAGAATCTCTCTCTCTCTGTTCCCTCGCCTTCTTCTTCTCTCCTCCCTCACTCTCTCACTCACTCTCTCTCTCTCTCTCTCTCTCTCTCTCTCTCTCTCTCTCTCTCTCTCTCTCTCTCTCTCTGTTTCTCTCTCTCTCAGTACTCTCCTCTCGCAAAAAAAAAGATCTCGTAGCTGCTTGGCCGATGTTCATCTGCCCTTCGAGTCCGAAAATCGAGTGTTCCCGCCGCCGATTTTGTGCTTGTTTGTGGGACCACGGCGAAATGGGACGGGAGGATGGGACGAAGGCTCACTCATGGTGAGTGGGTGGATCACGGTGGATCTCCATTCCGCTTGAGTGGATTTCCAAAACCGCAGCCCTGCGCACGCCCACACGGATCAATACACTGACTATGTCCCTGCAGGCAGGCACGGTGCACCATGCAATACCGCGAAGGCGTCATTTCTGTGTGCACAATTTTTGTGGTTTGAAAGCGATCCGATCTGCGCAGAAACTGCTTGGGATGCCAACAACCACCATGCCGAGAAATAAGAAGTTTTGATGACAGGCAGCTGGTTGCGTGTCACTCCGCTGCGCCACAAGTGGCGGCCACCGCGAGTGGCAAGTGTGCTCCAACGGAACCGAAGCACGCAAAAGAATAATAAAAAATCGTTGTAGGGAACATCATTTTGTACGGTTAAGTGTCTAGTACTATGCTTTCACCGGGTTACTCCCCACTAATCGAACCTTGCTCCACGGCTTTGCGATTTGATTCCTGAGGTCAAGCCAAACAAGCAAACTCGGTATTGACTTTTGTTTGGCAACACCTATCTTATCAGTCTGCCGGGTTTCGCAAGGACGGCGAATGCTATCGCCACTGACAGGAATCCCGTCTCCACTCTGCCTGATTCTCCCGTTTCCACAGGGCCACTGAATGGGAATCAGTAACGATTGTCGCAAAAGAGCTAACGCGAAATCGATTTGAATCGTTGCGAAGACGGAAACCTCCACTGTGTATGGTGTGCATCCAAATTTGACCCTCTTGCATCACTGATTTCACAGCCGAGAGGCCCACAACTCCAAAGCTTTGGTTTGCGCCGTGGTGAAAATTTTCGTTCGCTTGTACAGTTTTTCCTATTTTTTCAATTTTTTAATATACATTTTAGGATGAAAGAGCCACCCTTCTTCGGACTAGGAGGAATAACCATAAGACCCGAAAGAGGAGAGAGCGAGAGAGAGAGAGACAGAGATAGACAGAACCAACAAACTAATTCACGTTTCTTTGCTCAATGGACGGCACCGACTCCGGCGGCGCCGCCGACCCCAGGCGGTTGTCGTCCAGACCGCATTACCACGACGATGCTGATGGCCACCACGTCGGTGTCGCCGACGGTGGCGACGACCGCCATGCGCCGCCCCCTTCCTTCTTCGACCGCGATCGGCGGCGAGCACCGCGTATCACCACCACCACCACCACCACCACCACCCGACCAGCAGCCACGTCAACTCCACCGCCCCATCTCATCGGCGCATTCCCGTCGGACCCACTGCCCTTCGACGACAACGACGACCCGACGTCATCCTCCGCTTGGCCAACTCCATCACAATCCTCCTCCTCCTACTCTTCCACTTCCCGCGTTCCCCTCTCCCCACCGACCATTGCGCAAGACAACGCCCCGGCACCCCAGCGCACCCCGCGCCGCCTCCAGTCCCGTTCGTCCATGCGATCGCTCCGGCTCGCCATCAACAGCAGCAAAAACAACCCAAACAGCAGCTACGACGGAGATGCGGAGGATGGTTCAGACGACGGGGTGCCACCGCCCGCCTACGCACCTTCCTTGGTGAGCCCCCTCAGCGGTTCCGCCGATCGCGATGCTTGGGATGCAGAAACGAGACGAGCATCCAAGCGGAGGAGCTACAACAAGCTGGATGCGTTCCTGGGTGCCCTTGCTGCCGGCGGTGGTGGTAGGGCAGCTTCGAGAAAGTCGGAGGTTCAGGTTGGGCTGGATCTTGTTCATTCGATCTCGATGATGAATTCCCTAACTGAATCCAATCCTTTTTGATGCACCAGGCGGATGAGCTGAAATCGGCTGTTCAAAATATCGTGCAGACTCAAGCGGAACTAGCTCGTATGGTTGGAGAGCTCAAGCAAGTGGCGTCGGTCATACGCCAGAACTCGATCGCTGGGTCTGTCGGATACCCGTCAGACTCTGAAGCGGATCGCCCCCCAATCTCCGCCCGATTCGATCAACCTCGCGTTGGAACACCCACGCCGATGACGCGCGCTCGCTCAAATACTTCTTCGTTGTCTGGAGATGCGTCCGCGCCCGGTGGAGGTCGGGTCTTTGTCGATCCGGACGATCCTGTCATCACATCACCAGCTTCAGCGCTCCCCAGCCGCCCTTCCACGCCCGTCTTCCGCGCAAACTCGCTGCCACTACCCCCGCCACTGCTGTCAGACCACAACGAGGAGCTTTACGATCCGGACTTCCAACGCATCTCGAGGATGCTGGACACGCTGCTCGTCGAAGCCAAAGAGGCGATCGACACGCCGTCCGCCGTCAGCCGCGTCAGACGGCTCGTCGAGTCGTCCGAGGACGACGACGACGACCTCAGAAGGGCGCGGGGGCGAGCCGCGGCGACGCCGGTCGACGCGGACGCGACCGAGTTTCCCCCGACCGTGCGCCGGTCGGCTTCCCCGCTGGCCCCGCACCAGCGCGTGGTGCGCATGTCGCCGCTCCGCGGCACCCTCGGCCGCAAGCGCGGGGCCGCCACGCCGCCCGGCTCTGCCGCCAGCCGCATGGCGGCGATGCGCGTGAGGTGGGGCCAGCGGTCCTTCACGGCCAGCCGCCGCAGCGTTGCGTGGGATACGGCCGATCGGACCGACGCCGACGCGGCGGACGACGACGGCTTTGACGGCGCGGAGCGGGACGGTGTCGTCGATGATGTCGACGACGAGGACGAGGACGACGACGACGACGAGTTCACGGACGCCCCAGCGGACCTGCCGGCTTCGGCGTCGGCGGGGCTGTCGTCATCCGCACGGAGGCGGCGCGCGTCTGCGTTCGACGGCGGCAGCGGCGGCGGCCTCGTGACCGCCGCGTCGGCCGACGATGGCCGTGTTGCGGTCGTGGCGAAAGCGGCCGCTGCAAGCCGCCTGGCCCCGCCAAGCCTCGGCGTCGCCGAGACCGCGCGCGTGCTCGTGCAGGTGCAGGTCTCGCTGGTCGTCCTCGTCGTGACGACCGCGTGGTCGTTCATGGGATCCACGGCGTCCGCTCTGTGGGGCGGCGGCGGTGCGACCTCGACGTCGACGGCCGCCGGATCCCGCAGTCCGGCGTCGGCAAGAAAGGGAAAGATGCGCGAACGCCAGGCGTCGTTGTCGCCAGCTGCGACGTCGGCTGGATCGCCAGGGCTCTCACGAACCGCCGTCGGATCGCACGGGTCCGGATCGTTGGGGCGCAACGGGGATCGGTGAATGGGCGTTTCGATTTTTTCTCTCTCGTCAGCACGACCTCACCCATTTGCGGTGTCTTTGGAAGAACCGGAAAGGGGATCAGGAGGCGTGGGAAGAGGGCCAAGGGGTGGACTTTTTTTCGTGCGGCGTCAACAATAGAACTGATGATAAGCGGTAAGACATATGGATGGGAGTGTGTTTCCTTTTAAAGGTGTGAAGTTGACGGATGACCGAAAATCCTGTGGGCGGTATGTGTGGTTCACTGTGGTTTATCTTTTTTGTGTCCCTCACTTTTGTTCTTTCGTTTTAGTTCGAGAACTGTGTTGTAGTCCACTTTGCCGTTCCGGTATTTCTTCGTCCCTGTCCCTCCCCCACCTTTCCTTATTTCCTCCAGACCTCTTTCTTACATCATACGCCTCTTACTTTGCTCTCACCACTGAACCCTTGGCCCTCTCAACATTCAATCAAAAAAGTTTCTTTTTCTGTATACCGTTATCTCTTCAGCAAACTGTTACTCCCGAGCGCCACCTCCGAGCCGATATTTTTCCGCGCTCTGTTGACTTTGGAACTCCTTTGTAGGCTTGGGTTGTTTCACCATGAATGGATTGCCTCCGCTCCCCCCTTTCCGGGATGATGGTGTGCACCACCCTGACCCTTCAGTTGCTTTTGCTTGGTTATTCTTGATTTGTCCCAAGAGGGCAATCTTGTTCTGAGTATCTCTTAGGTTGCGCCTTTTGTCTCCTTTTTTTTCGGTTGTGTTTTCCCAACGTGTTGCAGTTGTCCTCCTTTCTTCTTCCTCGTACTTCTTCCTTCCACTCCTTCCACGACCCCTCCTGTTTAATCCCTCCTCCCCTTGCTCTCCCCCGTTGCTATGAAAGAATAAAGGTACAGCACTTTCAACGAGATTTCGTGAAACTCGCCGATTCAGTGGTGGCATTACGTCTTCCTACCGTCGGAGCCTACAAGCTCGTCCAGTCGCTGTTCTTTTTTTTTTCTTTTCTTCTTCAATTTCATTCTCCGCGACACTGCGGCTGAAGTTTCCCCGGACTTCGAATTTCTATTTAATCGCGAACGATAAGCCGGGCGGGAGCGGCCGCGCAATTTTGCGTGTGAAGTTATTATGATATTTAACACAAGCATCCGAGGCACCGGCCTTATTCGGTGCCACCTGAAGGCGGAAAAAAGAAATCCCGCCCGCAACCATGCCAATGCAAAGCTTTTCTTTTCCTTTTTTTTTTTTTTTTTTTGCCTTACTGGGATAAAGTCGGAAAAGCGTTTTGCCGAGTGTGTGGCTCTGTTTTTGTTCTTTCTGCATTTCCCCGATTAAAAACATGTCCGCGGCGCTACGGGGAGGGGTGCATTGGGCCGGAGAGCCAGCCCATGACGCACCCTCTGTCGCTCTGTCTATCGCTATGTCTCTCTCTCTCTCTCTCTCTCTCTCTCTCTCTCTCTCTCTCTCCCCCTCCCACTCTCTCTCTCTGTCTGTCTCTCGTCAGCAAGTAATATTTATCGCGAGCCCCTCCCTTCCACTACTTCCTACTCAAGCACACTCTCACCCACACACACAGCATGGCGTCAAGCCCAAGTTCCCCCTCCGCCACCTTGGCCTCGACCACAACAACCTCATCCCGCACCACGACCTCTCCCACCACCACCAGCACGTCCTCGACCGCCGTGGCCGACCCGTTCACCCTCTACGGCCCGCCCGTCGCCGGCCAGCCCTGGCTCCTCCCGCCGGCCTCCGAGCTCGCCGCCCTCCCGCGTGGCTCCCCCGGCTACGGCTGCACCGTGTCGCCGCTGCTGCCCGTCGGCGCCGCCCTCTACAACGCCTCCACCATCGCCGACGTGTGCCCGCGCGGCTTCTTTTGCCCGTACTACAACGTCTCGGATCCCGACACCGTTCCCGTCGCATGTCCTGCTACCGTCGACTGCGCGTTGAAAAGGTTGTATGGGGACCTCTGCTTGGTAGGTGTTGTGGCGGGAGGTCCGATTTGCGTGGGGGTTTGCACGTGCGACGAAATGTGCTTGCATGTTCATCGTGCTCGAAACAGCCGCAGGGTCGCTATGAACCGATTCCTTGCAAGGGAGGCTTCTACTGTCCCGACTACAAAACAATCATACCATGGTAGTAGCCGTAATTTTGTGTGTCCCATTCTGTTCGCTGACCCTCCATAAACTTTGAAAAAAACTTGCGCAACCACCAAGCCCCCAAGGATACTTTTGGTTAGTTGATGTTTTTAACCTTCACGAAGCCAGCCCAGTAACACCACTCTTCCACATACCCCTAAACCTCCACCGAAACAACAGCCCCACCGGCTCCTCTTTCCCGCGCCCCTGTCAGTTCCTCAGCGACTGCCCGTCCGGCCGCACCGTCGAAACCCACTACGGCCTGCTCGCCTGCATCTTGGCCGTCGACCTCCTCTTTGCTTTCCTCTTCCTCCTCCACCGCCTCGCCGAGCTCCGCAGGTGGAACCAGCCGTGGACCATCGTCCTGCCGCCCCCGCTCCGCGCCTGGTTCGGCCTCGCATCGCGCTCCCCCGTCAGTGGCGCCGCTGCCAAAGCCGCCGTGCCGGTGGAGCCGGACGCGGAGGGGCAGGGTGAACCGCCAGTCGTAAGCGGATGTGGAAAAAGGCAAGGACCCGGCGACCGCGGATGACCTGGTTTCGGCCGAAGCGACGGCGGCGGCGGCGGCGGCGGCAGGAGAGGCGTCGGTTCTGCTTGACGGGTTCCGGCGCGGCTTTGCGGGCGTCGAGAACGCGGCGATGAACTTTCACTTCGAGGATCTCGGGCTGACGCTGCCGTCGGGGGCGACGGTGCTGAAGGGCGTCAACGGCGAGATCAAGGCCGGGACCATGACGGCTATCATGGGCCCGTCCGGGGCGGGAAGTGCGTGCCTTTTCTTCTCGCCTTCCCAACCGTAGTTTTCTTCTTCTTCTTCTTCTCATAACCTTCATTTGAGCTGTCCACTGACCCCTTCTTTTCAACGCACCACGCACCCACATCCACGATGTGCCACAGAGACGACATTTATGAACGTGCTGATGGGCAAGGTCAAGCGCACCGGCGGCGAGCTCCGAATCAACGGCGTGGTGGCGGAGATGGAGACTTTCCAGAAAATCATTGGATACGTGCCGCAAGAGGACATTATGCTGCGCGAGCTGACCGTGCGCGAAAACATCGAGTACTCGGCGAAGGTGCGGCTGCCGAGTTCCTGGTCGCGCCAGGAGGTTGATTCGCACATCGACAACGTCCTTGCGGCGCTCAGGTTTGATTTATCTTTTCCCCACAACTCTCACACCAGGTTAACGGAACACCTCTTGGCTATAGCCTCACGGGCGTCGCAAACTCGCAAATCGGCGACGAGCTGACTCGCGGCATCTCAGGCGGCCAGCGCAAGCGCGTTAACATCGGGCTCGAGCTCGCGGCGGTGCCCGTCGCCATCTTCCTCGACGAGCCGACTTCCGGGCTCGACGCGACGGCGGCGCTGGACGTGGCGCGGAACCTCCGCGCCGTCGCGCGGCTCGGGCTGACGGTCGTCTCGGTCATCCACCAGCCGCGGGTAGAGATCTTTGAGACGTTTGACGACGTGCTGATGATCGCGCCTGGAGGGCGGACCGCGTACATTGGCCCCGTCGAGCTCGCCAGGCCGTACTTTGAGCGGCTCGGGTTCCGATTTAAGGACGCGTCGAACCCGGCGGACGTGTTGATGGATATCTTGGTCGGGAAGGGCGTCGCACGGGCCGCTGGCAAGGTCCGGGGGCCCGATGAGATCGTGTCCGAGTGGGAGCGCAACGGGGTCGCCGCCGTCGAAGCGCTACGGAATGGGCAGGAGCTGCCGGGGCCCGGTGCGGAAGCCTTTTTGGAAGCTGGTGCTGCGTCGACCTCGTCGTCCTCTTCATCGGAAGCGGATGTGGCGGCGGCGGCGGTGGAGGCCGGTGATATTGCCAGCGTGGCGGGCTCGGACAAGACGGACCACGAGGACCACAGTGCGGCGGCCACGTCGCCGCCGCCCCCGCCGGTCGACGCGCTGAAGCAGATTTCCAAGACGCGCGGCGCCGGGTTCTGGATGCAGGTGCTCTACGCGCACAATCGGTCGCTGCTGCAGCAGGCGCGATTCATGAACGCGTTGTGGTTGGAGCTATTTGTTGCGCTGTTCGCCGGCTTTGTGATGGGTATCGCGAGCACGGGCAAGGAAAACTACAAAGGCGTTCTGATGGGGCCGATGGCGATCCTGTCTGCCGCCGCGACGGACTGGAATGTCGGACTTTGTGAGTTCCCGTGGTGACCCTTTGTGCAGTATTTGCCTTAATCCATTACTAATACTCTCCTTTGCAGTTGGCTTGCTCATCGGCATTGCGGTGGTACTTGCTGCGGGCCCAGCAGCAGTCAAGGTTTTCGGCGAGGAGAAATCGGTTTACTTCCGAGAGGCGGCGTCGGGACATAGCCGCTCGGCTTACTACCTGGTACAGTTGCGGACGCACTTCGTTCCTTGGAAAATGTTTCTCCCACTGAGCGAGTGTTGCCACTGTCAAAACTTTCAGGGAAAGGCCGTGTCGTCGCTCTATCGCATCGTTCTCGCGTCCGGCCACTTTGCTGCTGTGTTTTACATGCTCGCTCGTCCCACTTTCCCGGTGGGCATGCAGTATCTCCTCATCTTTCTCAACTTTTTTGTCGTTTAGTAAGTGCCACTTGTTTCTGTGTTCCGCTTTCCCGCGCTTATCCCACTGACTCGCTTCTTCCAACAAAACAACCCTCCCTAACGGACACCTTTCGATCTGCAGCGGCTTTTCAATCATCACGTCAATGATTGTGCCACGCCGGGACGCGCCTCTGGTCTCTGTGATCGTGGGCCTCATTCTCGCCGTCTTCTGCGGCTACGGCCCGTCGCTGGGCTCGACGACGAGCATCCTGTTCGGTGTAAGCGGCAACCGATGGGCCGCAGAGGCGCAGTTCAGCCTGTGGATCGACTACTACACCGACATTTACGACACCGGCGTGTCGGCGTCGCTTTTCGGGTGGGTGCATTTCTCGACGAACGAGGACCGGGCGGCACTGACTGTTTCGCCCAAAAAACACAAAACAATGAAAAATAGCTACACTCTCCACCAGACGACGCGCAACGTTGTTGCCATGGTCACGCTCGGCATCTTGTACCGCGTCGCTGGATTTGTCCTCATGATTAGCCTGGACAGGGACAAACAGCGCTGAGAGCAATCTAAAGCGGGGCGACGACACACGAACTTACGAGGACGACCGCGGGCAGGCTTCATCAAATCTTTTCTCTTTTTTTTTTTTTTTTTTTTTTTGTTGCTTCCTCCGCCGGCGTGGTGGCCATCTCTCTAGTTCCTGTCTATTGTGGGGATTGCTTTTTTTGCTTCAATATAGCGATTTTATTCCCTCTAGTTCGCCTGGCTGACCCTTTGGGTTGGCTGAGACTTTACGTTCTTGTTGTTGTTGTTGTTGTTGTTGTTGTTGTTGTTGTTGTTGTTGTTGTTGTTGTTGTTGTCGTAGTCGATGTTTTTGTTATTGTTGCTCTTGTAGTTGTTGTTCGTTTATTCACATTTCTACGGCCAGTCTACCTGACAGTGTGACAGTGTGTGTGTGTGTGTGTGTGTGTGTGTGTGGCGACCCGAATTTGTTTCAAGTCCTTTTTTTTTTCTTCTTCTTTTTTTGTTTTTGTTTTTTGGGTTTCCTTTGCACAGTTCATTTCTTCATTTCACAGGAGCGCTTGGAGTGGCACACCCAATTTTTTCTTGAAAAGAAGCACAGTATTCATTAATATAACAAGTGGAATTTACACAGAGAAAAGCCTGGAGACAACAGTCGATTTGCTTGGGCCACCAGTGATTATCTGTCGGTGGTCTGTCTGCTGCTGCGTTGCGCCGCTCACTGGCTGCTGCCCCCCCACCCATGCAGGGTGGGTGGGTGGATTGGCGTGGGTGGAGGAGGCGACGAATGGACAGGCAGGCAGCCAGACAGACAAAGCAGACAGACGCGGACAGGCAGGCATATGTGCGTGTTTCATCCTGATTGGTTCTGATCCGTCCTGTTATTACAGAAGTGCGTTTCTTCCAAAGAAGAAGAAGAAGAAGAAGAATAATAATAATAATAATGAAAAGCCGCGTTTCTTGCATTGCCACTTACTTATTGGGGCGGGCGGTGGGGGGGCGCGGCTGTCTTCATTTTCATTTGCAGATTTTCGCGTGCTGTTTGTTTGTTTGCTTTTTTGTTTGAATTTTTTTTCTTTTGATCGGAGGTTGATTGATAGAGGGGGAGAGAGAGAGAGAGAGAGAGAGAGAGAGAGAGAGAGCAGCAGAAGAGCGCGACGAGAGCGAGAGAGGGCGAGAAGGAGAGAGCAGTAGGAGATGAGGGAGAGAGAGAGAGAGAGAGACGAGTGAGTGTGTGTCTGTGTGAGTGTGTGTGAGCGTGTATGTGTGTTTGAAAGAGACATTATTCCAAAATGAACGCACCGCTGCCCACTACCAACGGCAGCCGCAGCACCAGCGCCGCGGGCAGCACTGGCGGCTGCACCGGCAGCAGCGGCTTCAGCGACTCGGAGTGGGACCGCCTCTCGTCGCTGCCCCGCCGCGTGCTCCTCCTCCCAGACCCTCTCGCCCCAGTCCGTCGGGTACCGGCCTCACTGCGAATCCCGTCCCCGACTTTATCGTTTCCGTCGACAGCGACAACGCACACGTCGGCGGCGGCACCAGCGACCGCGCACCGTCCCTCGTCGAAACCCTCGGAGCCAATCCCATCACCGAGCGCATCACCATCCGCGTCGACCGACTGTCCGTCATGGCACCGCGCCGCAGACTGCTGCTCCGGCTGGGCGGCGGCGGCGGTGGCCGCTCCCCAACCTCAGATCTGGCGTTAGCCCCGACGAATGCGAACGCGGCAGGGGCAGAAGTCAGGACCGGCGGGCTGGACAAACCGCCAGGCCGCGCCTGCATTCTCTCCAACGTGTCGATGACGGTGCCGTCGGGGCACCTGATGGCCATCATTGGTGCGTCCGGGTCGGGAAAGACGACCTTGCTGAACGCACTGGCGGGCCGAGCCTCGAGCACTGCGTCGGGAAGCGTCCTGTTCAACGAGTCGCCCGCCTCCGAGGCCGTCCGCCGCGAGATGGCCTTTGTCCAGCAAGAGGTGTTTCTGCTTCCGAACCTCACAGGTATTGCGTCATTGACGCGTTTGGATTTGGACTCTTCTCTCATATAACCGAAACTGCTTTCGGCCCATTGGTGCATCACAAAGTCCGCGACACGCTGCGCTTCACAGCTCGCCTTCGGCTGCCTCGTTCCATGCCATTGAGGGAGAAATACGCCATGGTTGAAGACGTCATTTTGGAGCTGGGTCTTAAGGATTGCGCTGGGACAATGATTGGAAGCGATTGGAAAAAGGGTATATCCGGAGGCGAAAGGCGGCGGGTCAGGTAAGCATTCGTAGCTGAAGAGTTATGTCTTCATTCGCTCGAATTGATTTCATTCAATTATTCGCCTTCCCACCCCATCACCCTCAGCATCGGCATGCACCTCCTCACCGAGCCCTCCGTCCTCTTCATGGACGAGCCCACAACAGGCCTCGACGCTTTCTCCGCCCGCTCCCTCGTCGAAATCCTCAAGCGCTTGTGCCGCCGCGGCAAAACCATCGTCATCTCCATCCACCAGCCGCGCTCCGACGTCTTTGCCCTCTTCGACCACATCACGCTCCTCACCCGCGGCCGCGTCGCCTACTCCGGCCCGCGCGCCCGCGCCGTCCCGTTCCTCGTCTCGCTCGGTATCGCGCCCGCAGCCAACGTCAACGGCGCCGAGTTTCTGATCGACAGCGTCACCGTCGATGATAGGAGCCCCGCGGTCGAGCGAGAGACGAGGGCGCGCGCTGAGGCCGTTGTCAGCGCGTGGGCTGCGAGGGCTGAGGAAAGCACGGTTACGGGGCTCCAGGTGGGGGTTGGAAACGAAACGAAGCGGCCGCCAGGAGGGCCGCGCAAGCTGTTTCGGACAGATGACGATGGTTTGGAGTGTCTGAAGAGGACTCGGCCGACCACTCTAGAACAGGCCGCCATTCTTGCGAACCGAATGTTTGCAAATATGTATGAAGATAGACTTATCCTGTGGGGCTCTCTGTCCGAGGTTTTGATAACTGCCTTTGCGTTCGGTTACATCTTTTACGGGCTGGACTTGTCTACGGTGAGTCGGAAACTTTGAATTGCATTTTTGCCTGACGCTCGTCCAGACGGGGGTGTACAACCGGAAAGCATTGCTATATTCCTGCAGTCTGCAGCAAGCTTACATGCTTCTCGTGTTTATTATTTGGAAGCTTTCCGATGAGTAAGACATCTGCAGGACCAATATAAGTGACCATTTTCTAAGCGGCCCTTCAGAATGGCCGTCTTTGACAGAGAACGGGCAGATAAAATGTATTCTGTTCCCGCCTTGTTGATCTCTTGGTTTGGAACACATCTTCTATATTTTTCGATCCTCGGTACCATCTTTTCCATTATTATTGTGAGTACCGAATCCCAACTCTGAGCGTTTCGTCTCACGTTTTCATTTTGTCAGTACTTCTTAACACAACTGCGCATGGACAACGTGTGGTACCATCTGGGCATATTTATTTTTGGAAACATCCTGCTCAGGTTTCTCACGTAAGTAGTGAGGGGGGCCACCCTTTGCCACGCCGCTTAACTAAAGTCGCTCACCGAAGCATCGCATGGCCCTTACGCGGGACTTCGGCGCTGCGTCGATGATCGGAAGTGAGGAAGCCCATGTCCGCTGTTACCCGTTCCCCTCGCTGATGGCCTTCAATCAGATGTTTTTACCGGAGTGCTGAGCTCGGCGGCAGGCTTTCTCTTACCAATCCCCTCGATCCAACTTTACTTGCGGTGGTTTGAAAAGATCGCGTTCACGTCCTATGTCTACAAGATCTTTGTGGTCAATGAATTTTCCGGACGGTTCTCCGACTGCGACGAGATTGGATGCAACGGTGATGCAGTGGTTAGGGACCAAGGTTACGAGCCCGGACTGATTGCCGAGCCTATATTCCTACTTCTCTTGAACTTTGGGGCGCTCATCATCATCGCGGGCATGCTGCTGCAGTTCGTTCCACGAACTTTGAGCAAAGACAGCGCGCGGTACACAACTGCAACGGGAGCCAAGCCGACCCAGAACGAGGAGAAGGAGGAAGTGCCTTCCACGCAACGCGATGGTCCACCCATTGCTTTGTCCGTGCGAAGCCTTTCCCTATCGTACAAACGGGAGCCACATCCCATCTCAAAATGCTTTCCGTCCAACAGCAGCAACCAAATCAGCAGCACACCGATTCTCCAGTCCATCTCCGCCGAGTTCGGTCCCGGCAAGCTGAACGCGATCCTCGGCTCGTCCGGCGCCGGAAAATCCTCGCTGCTCCAGCTTCTCCACGCCCGATCCCCCGCGCTCCCTTCGCGGATCGTCGCCGTCACCAGCGGGGAAATATTGCATAACGGCGTCTCGCTCAGCCACGACGCGGTTGGGCAGTGCACCGCGTCGGTGAGACAGCACGACTCGCACCTCTTCCCCGCGCTCACGGCGCGCGAGACCCTCGTCTCCGCCGCGCTCCTGCGGCTCCCGGCCTCGCTCCCGCGCGCGGAGAAGCTGCGACGTGCCGAGCACGTCCTAGTCGACCTCGGCCTCACCGAGTGCGCGGACACGCTGGTCGGCGGCGGCGGTGGCAGCGACAGCAACGGCGGCAAAGTCAAAGGCCTCTCCGGCGGCGAAAAGCGGCGGCTCTCGATCGCTCTGGCGCTCCTGTCGAACCCGACGGTCCTCCTCCTCGACGAGCCGACCTCCGGGCTCGACGCCACCACCGCGCGCCACCTGATGCGCACGCTAAAGTCCCTCGCGACCCACCAAGACCGCACAGTCGTCTGCTCGCTGCACCAGCCGAGCTCAGACATCTTTAAGATGCTCGACCGAGTGCTGCTCCTCGCGCGCGGCGGGCGCGCCGTGTACGAGGGCCCTGCGGACGCGATCATCGAGTATTTCGGCGAGGCAGGGTACCCGTGTCCGCTGCTCACGAACCCGACGGACTTTGCCGTGGACCTGTCGTCGGTGGACTCGCGGAGCGCTGCGGCTGAGGAAAGCACGAGAGCGGTGGTGAACGAGCTCGTTGACCGGTGGGCTGCGCGGCGGGCGGCGGGGTTGCGGGAGCTACAGGTCGAGATCCCGACGGCGAGCAGCAGCGAGCCCGGGGACGTCGGCCAGGCGAAAAAGCAAAGACTGTCGATGCGGCACGCGCTGCCGGTGCTAGTTCCACGGAGCTTCAAAAATTTGCGCAGGCAGTCGGACATGGTGACGACTAGGCTGTCGCAAGGTTCGGGCCTCATTGTTATCTACGCGTTGTTTTACGGGAGACTCGGATTCGACCAAGCAAGCATCGCAGGCAGAATCGGGGTTCTGGTGAGTTTTTGGCAGTTTTTACTTCAAAGGGTATTGCACGTACTGATTGCGGGAAACGTTGATCCGGCAACGAAGCAACAAATGAGTTCTTTGGTGTTTGTCGGAGTCGTTCACTGCGTGACCGTTTTCCCAAGCGAACTGCGGCTCTTCCGTTTCGAACAACAAGATGACGTTTACTCTGTCGAAACTTTCTTTTGGACATACACGATCAACGAGCTACCTTTCGGTGAGAAGGGAACACCCCTGCCTCGTTAGGCACGTATTTAACACATTTAACCTCACCCACCACAGAAATCGTTGTGGCCTTGTTTATTGCTTCCATCCTCATTTTTGCCATGGGTTTTCAGCTGAATTTCTTTTTTGCCGCGTTCTGCTCTTTCGCGCTCTTGAATGCGGGCGAGAGCATCGGGATTGCATTTTGTTCATATGTGAGTACTTTCATCGCGTCCCCGATTGCAAACTCGGATTGAAAGTGCTGAATTCGTCTCGAAAGGTTACACAACCCGGATTCTCCATCCAAATTATAAACGCAGTATTAAGCATTTTCATGACAATGCAGGGTTTCCTCAGGTCTGGCACAACTCTGTTTTTTATTCACGTCGCCGTCCCCCTCACTTTGTTCTTCTTCAAAGCGTAAAAATGCCGAACCCATTAAAATACCTTAATTATCTCTCTATGCTCCGCTACTCTGCGCGAGCGCTTGGCGCCCAAGTTTTCCACGGCCTGACGTTTTACTGCACCGATTCGTCTCTGTGCCAGTACCAGTCCGGAGACCAGGTTCTCGCGTCGCTGAACATGCCCAGCGACAGCGTTTCTTTTGCCACCGATGTTGCCATTATATTGGCGTTTATTTTCTCTTTAGAGTCGTTGCGTTTGTCTTGCTCAAGCGAAGCAAGTGATGTGTGACTGTGTGTGATTGGCGCGTGTTTATGTTTGATCTTTCAAATCTTGTTTGTTGCACGTCTTCTCCTTGAGATCGTCTGTTCCCGACCCATCCCGTGCGAAAACGGATTCAAATTACAAAGTATTATGATATTTCGTACTCAGACTTGGTTCCTGAAGAAGGTGTTTCGATTCTTTGAGGATTTCCTCGCCGCGCCGGGGTGGCCTTCGACACCGTCCGTGCTTGGCCCCGGGTGCTGGACCCCGTCCACGGGGTTGCTCCTCTCGCCTTGCCGCCCTCGTCCAGTGTGTGGAGACCCGGCTCTCTCCACCTTCTCATTTTATTTTTTTCGTCTCTCCTCGTCGCCATCATTGATTGGGTGTGCGATTCACAATGCAGGGGCTTGTTGTATGTGTAAGTGCTTCTTTTTTTTGCAAAGTAAAACCAACCAACCCTTTGCAAACAAGCCCGCGTCCAGAAGGTGGCCCACGAAGGAAAGGGAAGAAAAAGAGGTGTGTGGCACGCGCCAGTGACGGTGTGAGGTGCCTTTGCGAGCGAGTGGCCGGAGGCGGGGGATCTTCGCGCGATACAAGTGTGGCCGAAGCAGATTATGTTGTGACCAAGGAACACACAGAATGGAACAGTACGTAGATTCTCACACGTACCCCCTCCGAGAACAGAGTACGAGACATTGACCTGAGGTATAACTTGAAGAGCTTCGCTGGCCAAGGTGATTCAGATAACAGTAATCACACTGATTTGGCCGGAACTTCCATGGAGTTATGTGTGCAAAGAAGTAAGTCAGGCTCCGCGCCATGCTCCTGTCATCATTCCTATCAAATTGGTGGAGTGAAGCACACTGAGGTGCAGATTTCTTAACCTCCAATGCCTGAGCAGTGAATTGACAACTGGATCCTTACATTGCAGCTCCAATGGCAGAGTACAAGTGTAACGCTCTACCCCTGACCTACACAGGCTGAGCCTGCTGTAAATGCGTTGCTGTCCTGCTTAGTGCCATAGCTTTTTTCTCCTGCACAGTTCTGCTAGCCATCTAGAGGAAACCCCCCTTTTTTTTGGAAGAGGGAGGCACAGCAGGGGGAAGGGAAACAGTCTCAGCCAGTCAGGGTTAGTTGCCTGTGGGCCGTGGCCTTGCAACAGTGGATGGCCTGGGAAATGAGTGCTCCGGTAAACTACTGGCAGCGGAAACAGGCATTCAACTCTGTCTGTAGATAATATTGGAGCATGATATTATGTCGCACAGGAAAGAAAAGAAAAGGAAGCAACAGAGAGAAAAGAAGAGGAAAAAAAAAGAGAAAAGGGGAGCATTATTTGTGGAAAGAGGCTAGGGTCAGAAAGGCGTGCCTGTACACTGTTCACAGGAATAATGTCTGGCTGGTTTTCTCCCCAGTGGATGGCTGCACAGTGTAGGGGTTAGATTGAGATCGTCAACTTGAGGGATCCCCAAATTTCGAGGCTGGACTGTTGAGGGAAGGTGGGCTGTTGGATCAGTGCAAAGCAGGGAAGCATGGCCAGCAGAGGAGGGTGTGACTCAGGGTTTTGTAGTTGGTGTGCTGCCAGAAGGAAAAAAATTTATTCTTTGGTTCTTGCCCCACCAAGGCACCTAAGCAGCAATCATGCCAGCAGTACGATTACCGGATCCTCAATCAGCTCATTCACTTAGAAATTGGCATGTCTTGATGGGTTGATGTGGGCCTTCTTGGCTCAGTTGGCAGAGCGTCTCCCTAGTAGCAGGAATTCATCCTGACGATAGGAGAAGGTCACCAGTTCGATTCTGGTAGAAGGCACAATTTTAAAGTATGTTCAATGGGAGGCAGGCTCTTGTGGTCGATTTGTCTGCAAGACCGTCTGTCCTCTTTGCCATATCCCTGCGGTGCGGGACTACGACCTGAACGTAGCGCCTTGGACCGCTCAGCCATCTGCCCTATTTCAAGCTAATAGTCTTGCAGTGTCAGAATCCATCCCATCCCAAACAACACACCTTTTGCCAGCGTAGAGTAAGAGCTGAAGAACCTAAACTATGACTGACACCTTGTGTGAGATACTCAAGAATCTCATACTGAGATGCAGGAGAAGCGAATGGGCTTGGGAAGTTGGGGGGGTTGCCTTAGCAGGAAAAATGATTTTGATGGGCAAACGAGAAAATCCAAATTTGCTTGATTTCGATGTCCTGCACTGTATCTGCTGCTGCTGTTCTTGGTGTGCAAGTGTGGTTTTGTTTGTGTGCTTGCTGGTTATTTTGGTGTGGCTGCAGCCAAGTGGCCCTTGTCACTCCTTTTTGAAATTCTTAGCAGTTTTCTTGGATGTGCATCTTCCAGTCAGGAAGACTGTTAGGAAGACAGGCTTTGTGAGCGCATTGCCCAACAGCTCCTCTTGTCAGATTGGTCAGCCAGAGTGGCAGTGACACCAATAACTCCAATGCATTCCAACAACACTGTGGAGGCACAGGGGATCGAACCCTGGGCATCTCGCATGCGAAGCGAGCTATCTACCACTGATATATACCCCCAGTAGCGGTGCAGGGATCCCCTGGTACTAACAACAAAAACTTGCTGTGAAGCCTGTGACATTTTATCTAGTCTCGCTTGGCAGGAGCTGGGTGCGTCTTATTCGTAACCATTACGCAGATAAAGAGGCCGAGTGCCAGAACTGCACCTCTTGGCAAAATGGGGGGCAGGGGGAGAGGGGAAGATGAGAAGTGCCTTGAAAATGTTCTGCACACAAATTGCTATGGAAAACTGCCTTTTCAATGAAAGTGCAAGGAGTATGGCCGATGCACAGTTTCAAACTTCATACAGAATTGCTGGGCAAATTTCCTGGAACAGGCACAGCAGAACACACAGTTTCCATAAGAAGTCAGTTTGTGAGGAATTTGCATGCTGTCTTTCCACACAAACACAAACACACACACACACATACACACACACACACACACACACCTGCAAGAGCCTCCAAATGTTGCACGGGCGAGGAATCACAAGTGGCAGGACAACAAAGTTTTTGTCAGGTGGAAAAACCCCCTCAACAGCTAGGAATTGTCATGTAAAAAGACTGCACATGAAAAGTCAAACCACCCAATCAAGAAGTGGGTTTCAACATGCCTTAAAGTGGACCATTGGTATCAGTATCTTCAACTGTTAGGAACTCTAGAGACGGCATGTTAAGTATTTCTGCCCACAAAGCGGCATTCCCAGTTAGTATAGTGGCTAGTATCACCCCCTGTCACGGGGTAGACTCGGGTTCAATTCCCGGACTGGGAGGAGCATCACTTTCAAAGTGGGGTTTTTTTTTGACAGCAGTCAGTCCAATGAGTTGCCTAGATTCTCATATGGTGGGGAAGGTGCCAAGCGCAACCACCTCCAGATGCAGTGGGGTGAGTTCAGCCTTAAGCACTGTGCTGGTACAGTTGGTGCATGAGCTTCAAACGTGTTCCACAACGTGCCAGTGCTGGAACAGGAAGATTGCGTAGGCAGGGACTATATTAAAAGCTGCCAAACAACCACAAAGCACAAGCAGGCACAAATTGAAGAGGTTGGTGCTGAGCACACTCCCCTTCCCTATTAGAGGGTGGTACACCCTTTCTTGTCCACACCATAGCCTTTTTTGCCTCCTTTCTGTTTTTCAAACAATTGTTTTCTTTTATCGGAACAAAAATTAGAAAAAGGCAAATCTTGTGCAGCGAAAGGGGCCTAACCCTAGCGCCACAAAGACGGCTTTTTTGACGTGATCAAAACCGTCCAATCAACCTTTCGCTGCTGGCACTACCAAAAAACACCTCTCAATGAACAGCTCTTCTTGTGCTAGCACCTGATCAACACTGCTGGAGTTGGAGATTGTGATCACAATGTGAGTGAGGACGCCTGGGCTGTCGACTTCCAGGCTCTTAATGATCAGTTTGAGATTTTCGGTTCGAATCCCACTCTGACCATTTTCCCCTGCAGTTGGGAGACCCCCTGCATAGGAACTTTTGTGGCACTAATTGCAGAAAGCCAGGGTGGCAGAATCCCCAGAATCCACAATGGCGCCGCCACCCGAATTTGTCAGCCCTGTCGCCTGGAGCAAGCCATGGTGGGTAAATGGCCATGGCTTGTGGCAAACTGTGGCAGGTGGCTTGCTGTGGCAGTGGGCAATCTGGTGGCCAAGACCATCCAGGTTCCAGGGCAATCCAGTGTCCCATGCTTATTAGGGCCAAGAAGAGCAAGCAGTCACAGCAGCCTAATCACCCACACCAGCCAAAAGAAACACCATATTGTCCAATGTTTTTCTTTTTCAGCTGTTAGGTGGAGCTGACTTGTCAGGAACATGGCAGGACAGGGCAAGGCAGACAAGGAACTGAGAGGAGTGATGATTGTATTGGAAACAATAATTCACTTGAGGGATGGGACAGGTCCCCCATCCCCCTTTTATACCTTTTGAGAGTGTTCCTTGTCAAGACTCCAAGAAAGTTCCAGAAAGAGCAATTAGTAATACAATGATACCAATGATACCAATGACAACAAGACAAGTCAGGAAAGCAAAGAAGGTTCCAGAAGGTTCCACAAGGTTCCATGAAGGAATGTTCTAGAAGGTTCCAGAAGGTTCCAGAAGGTTCCATGAAGGAATGTTCTAGAAGGTTCCAGAGGTTCCAGAAGGTTCCATGAAGGAATGTTCTAGAAGGTTCCAGAAGGTTCCAGAAGGTTCCATGAAGGAATGTTCTAGAAGGTTCCAGAGGTTTCCAGAGGGTGATTCATAACATGACTGGTTAGCAGCAAGAGGCACAAGACGGACCCGAACCTATTGTGACTGTCAGCTATCGTTCTCACGATAGCCATGGGGAGAGCAAGCCACCGCCAATGCAGACCTGGGCGCTGGCTTGCGCTGTTGACAAACTACGCAATACGCCACGCTTCATTCCTGTGCAATTGTGTGCAACACACCCACAGTGGTCAAATTCCATTTGAATATTACCAAGGCCGAAACCCAACCTACGCCACCTTGGAATTTTTGGCTGCCTCATTGTCACACTCAACAGTGAGTACACAGAACCTGCACAAGTTCTCTCCTCGGGCCTCACTTGGACTCTTCTTGGGTTTCGACACAGACAGTGAGTCTATTGCCCTCATCTACAACTTTGCTGGACAGACCAATCTCCAGACACGCCACTATAACTTGCATGAGGAGGGTTTTTTTGGAGGATGTCGTTCATGAAGACAGTCACCATACCCAAATTCCTTGCTTGCATATTGCTCAAATATTCACTCAGAAGTATGATTGTACAGTTTTGGTGAGTCGCAATATTCAGTTTAAAATGCATTCAAGGGGCCCCGGGTTCTTACATTCTTTGTGCTGGAAGGCCAATTTGAACAAAATTATCTGACCTTGAGCTGGTGAGTTCCTGTATCAACTGTGCTGTGAAATTCTGCTGATCATGTGTCATGTTGTCACAGCGCACTGAAGGACAACACAACTTTCACATCCCAAGATGAAGTGATGCATTTGAAGAGTGGGTTTGAGATTTTAATTATTTTTTGTTCTTCTTTTTTTAAACAGAACACATCTTGATTGCTTCGGGAAGCAAAACTGTTGCACCTGCTTGGGAGAGAGGCTGTTACAGGGGATGAAGGGGAAGGGCGTACTGGCTGGTTGCGAATGGCCACTGCATTGTTTTGGGGCATACTATAACTGCAAGGTCCAGAAATCTGGGCCATGGGAAGCAAAAATAATTGCCAGGTGTCGAATTGTGCATTATTGGCTGTGGATTCCTGTGGCAGCTGTTTGGACCAGGCCACAGTTTCTCTTACCTGGACAACCCTGGCTCATACTTCACCATGGCTTTAGGAAAGCCCAATCTGCTGGCTGGCCATCTCCAGTGGACAGCCATGGCCATTGGACAGCTGTGGCAAGTTGGCAAAGTCCACAGTTCCTCCCCAATTAGTGCCACAATTTCTGATGTGACTACCTTGTGGAGGAGACATACACTGAGAGACGGTTGTGCATGAATCACTTTGTGTGGGCACAGTTGTTTTTCTTCCCACCTCAGGCTGGCCAGCAGTGGTTGAGCAGGACAGTGCTGCATTGAGCATTGCCACACTGTGTGTGACTGTGTGTGTGTATGTGTGTGCAAACGTGTGTGCGTGCATGCATAGGTCTTTATCCGTGTATGTGTGCAAGTGTGTTTGTCTGGACAAGCATTGCTCACACTGCCTATCCTTGGCCTGCTGCAGCAGATTGGCCAGCACATCAATCAAAGCTGCTTGAGTTTGAGTTGGGCTGGTCAAACAGTGAATTAGGAAGCCTTCTGCTCAGCTGACAGAGCGTATCCCTTGTAGGAGGGCACACGGCCCTTGCAAGGATAAGGTCGTCCGTCTGATTCCAGCAGAGGGCAGAGGGCAGAGATTGCCTTTGTTGACATTTTAGCTTTCAATCACACAATGATTGCAACAGCCGGGAATCGGACCCGGGTCTACCGCGTGGCAGGCGATAATTCTACCACTGAACCACTGTTGCTCCTTCTAATGGAGAATTATTTGTTTCTTGCCAACCTTTCGATACAAAACCTTCATCTTGCCCTAACACTTTGAGGCTTATCATGCTTTTCCTGAGCTGCTGTGGGTCCCCCTTTCACACTGCAGGCTGGCTGGGGTGGCTGTGATAGCCTTCTAGCTCTGACTGTTTCATTTGCACTTCAAGGACCAGAAGCTTGCTGCAAAATGGTTTGAGGCTTCGAGGCCAGAGCAGCCAAGACCACCTCCAAGTGCTCATGCAGTTAGAAGTGTCAATAGCACTGGGACCAGTGCAAATGTCATTTTTCCTCAGGGTTACTCACAACATAACAGTGCTGGTCTGAACAGATGTCCAGATGATAGTTGGTCCTCCAAAAAGAACATTGTAGCTGAGCTGTGATTTTCCATCTGAGTGGACGCTGTGGGCAGTGTCAGTGTAGCCAGCAACATTGAGAATTCTCATATGCTGCTCTCTGTGATCTTTGCTGAAAGCGCTGAGATACCAAAACTGCTGGAGCGAGATCCCCAGTCCCGTGTGTGTTGCCAGGTAGTTGGTGCTGCCGAGAATTGCCTGATATAGTTTCTGATCTGCAGCTGCTTAACAAACCCCTAGATTGCAATCAAAACAAGGCTCCAAGAAAGGGCGTTAGATAAGCAAGCAGCACGCACCAAGCCAAGGGCGTGTGGCAAAATGGTTACCGCGCTTGACTACGAATCAAGAGATTCCAGGTTCGACCCCTGGCACGCTCGCCCCAACACCCAGCCTTGATGGCGACAAGGGGCTGGTTGTTTTGGCCTGCAAATGCTGTGGAAGCCTGGCACAAGCTCCTTGACCACTCACTGGTGGGTGGGATGGGAAGGATGTACAATTGTAAGCCAATCTTCCAGTCACTGGCAAAACTTGTGTCTTACACAGCAAGCCGTTTTTGATGCACCTGTTTGGTTTGGGTCTGTTGGCGTAAGTAGTGTACAGGAAGTCTAACCTGACACTGTGGGGCAATTGGGCACCTTGTGCAAGGGAGATTGAGTTTTGGTCCTTGTAGCAGTTTTGTACAGCAACAAACACAAGGCAGACAGAAATCAGCTTCAACCTCACCACCACACCTTCAGTAGTGTACTTCATCCATCCCCACAGTGGCCAATCAGCCAAAACCTGAACAGCGCTCTCGTGCATAGGACACAGGACCTTGAACCTTTCTGATTTGCCATGGCACATCACCAACATATAAATGGTAGCAAAATCATTTGTTTGTAGGAGGAAACCTTCCTTTCCTGCCACGCTTTCCCACCGCACACCTGGGAGGTAATTGAAGGGGTGTTTGAAAAAAAAAACTGAAAAAAAACTGAAAAAAGTAGAGGGGCTGAACCCACAGCCTTGTGATTGCAGGATCCGGCAAGTGTGTCGAAATGCACATGGCAGGAGACTAAGAGTCACACGCTCTACCGATTGAGCTAACCAGGCTCCACTGGCAGCACTTACCAAGAGATATTTCGTGCTTTATGCACATATTGAATCTGGCAGTGCATATTTTCACTCATTTTTCTTGAATTTTTCCAAACACCATCAAATGATGCAACAATTGAGAGAAAAAGCGCTTGTGCTGTTTAGTTCATCATATGATGGCACCATGCTGAGCATTTGAGAATGGGCACCACTGTGAAATTTGTGCAATAAAATCATGCTGAGTCTCTTTGTAACAAAAAGGAGAGCAAAGGTTCAAACCTTGCAAGTCAACAGGAAAATGAACCCTCTCATATGTGTGGAGAGAAGAAGAACAGAAAACATTGCCAGTCTTGTGGACATCTGTATTTCAATCAATTGCTTAGAGGCTTGAAATGCACAAAAAAGGTCCATTGGGCCTGACCAGCTGCACAGTCTGCCCTGCAGAAAATCCAAAGTGCTACAGTGCCAGATACAACTCTATCATGCCGTCTCCCGGGATTGAACCAGGTGCCTTAAGATTGCCAGAGAGCCCCTGCACAGACGACCATGTGGCTGCTTCAGTCTTACGCTCTCCCAGATGAGCTAAGACGGCTGAGCATTATCCTGACTCAGCAAGAGTCATAAAGGAGTAATAAACATGCAGCCATCAAAAACTATCCCTATGCTTAAGTTAACAAGGTCCCTTGCAAATAAAACCAGGTATAGCCCTGCTATCAAGCTTCATTTCATTCAACTTGAATTTGGCTTTTGGGCTGAGGCAAACTGATTTTCAAGACATTGATTATAAGAAAGAGAGCTTGAATGCAGGAAATGGCAGATCAGGCTGTCCTTCCACTTAAGAGCCTGCCTTTTTTGCCTCTGAGTTTGACTTTGATTCAGATGAAGATGAAGAAGAGTGATGCTTGGAAGACCCTGGCGCAACGGAAACTGTTAAGACGAAAGTAGTAAAAGCAGGCCCAATAATAAAGATGGGTTGGCTGCAAATACACTTTGATAATGCCTTGGAAACTAAAGAACCAGGAATAATAATAGGGGTCCCGATCCTTGTGGTTTTATGACAAGTACGCTTGTTTTTGCAGATAAAATCCCTAGACTTTATCACTGAGACCTCAGTGTAGTCTCACAAAGGACAGATCAAGCATTCAAATCCAAGGCACTTTGTGCGCCCTTCGTAACACTATTTCGGACCAAGCACACAACCACTCTATCTGTGTTGACATTATTGGATTTTGTTTGCCAACAGTCTTTCGCTGCCTCTGTCTACTGCAGTTGCACCTGATGGGCTCTTTCCGCAGCTCAGCCACTTTATCGCAAAGTCGTCTCATCCCAGATTCCAATTGGTGCCTCCGCCTCGTGGACAAGAGAAACAGACCAGGGACTTGCAAAGGACATCATTGACGACTTTCAACGCTTCAAAATGGAACCAACTGAAAACAGATGCCTTCACCAAAGCGAACCATCAGGTTGACAGCTTTGCAAAGTCAGCAGTTGGAGAACTCCTCCATCGTATTCGCCCTTTCCAAAAAGTTGTTTGAGTCTTTGTCGGCTCACTGAACCAAAGCCTGTTGGATGTGGGGATAGGAAACGTTTTTCTTGTTGTCAGCAACCCAGCTCCTCAGATAACAAGTTCAGCCAAACTAATCTCACTCTTCAAAAACCTGTTTGACAAAACCCTGATAAGCAACATATCAAGCTGGCCAATCAAAGTGACTAAGACTCAACTGCTACTGCACCAGAAATCACCACACCAACTGTTACTATCCTGGTTATCTGCCTCCCCATATTGATTGAACAACAAACAACAGAGGCCCTCAAAAACCAACTAGCTCCATCAACTAATAATCAATCTGCTAAGTGTTTTGCTCTTCTCTTTTGATATGCATCAAAGTATCTTCCTTTTTCCTCTCAACATACAGCCATGCAGTGTCCTGTCAGTCTCGCAGTCTCCTGATTCATCATTCCATGAACATCAACACAGGGCACAACGTATTAGGATTTAAAGATATGGTGTTTTGCTTGCCTTTGACCCATTTCGGCAGTTCAATTTCTGGACTTCCTGATGCAATTATCATCGACTTGGCCACCTTTTGAGATCAGAGTGTTTTCGACCATTCTGCAACTCTATCAAACATATAAGCGATTGGGATGACCAATAGTTATGCAAGTGCCAACTCTCACAACCATGGCAGCCTTGTGCAATTTCCTCTTGACCTTGGACTCTGTTACATCAGGCTAAGCCTCTCATTATCTTTGCTCACATAACTTCAGCCAAAGACAATTTGCTGTCCATTCATTGATAGAACCAGGACTGGTTGAGTAGTTTAACCATCCTCTAACCATTTTGCCAGTGCAATATCAAACATCATCTTCCACTTAGGGAGGAGGATGCTAGGGATAAGTAAAAGATGATCATCAGCACTGTATAGCCAATTACATGGAGGACGCTTGGAATAAGTGAAAGATGATCATCAGCACAGAGTTGCAAGGCGGTCTCAGCATGGATTGGCACCAACTTGGCATGGTCTTCTTGGTGCCGGGATGATGGCTTAAGAAAATGCTCTATCTGTTTTAGCCAAATGAATCTGGACTCAGGATTCAAACTATGGATTACCTAATTTTGCTGGGCTTACTTGACCCTGGCTAGGGACCTCAACTCACACATATTGACTGCTTCAGCTTAAATACGCAGACATACTAACACCACGTCCCACATCGCAGGAAATTCCACAGCCATACCTGAATCTTCACCTCAATTGCATCACTCTGATGAATTATTCCTAACCAACTTCAGTGACAAAACACAATTTTCCTTCAAATAACCTTTGGCTCATTCCAAGGAATACCAACGTTTATCTTTACTGGACACTCAACACTAACACTATTTCAGAGCAAACTATGAACAAGCTCAATCTTGCAAGATTACTTAAGTTCCATTCTCATATAAGATTCTTCCTTTGCAGAACCAAATCTAACTGACTCTAGATTTCAAACTCCTTTAATAGAGTCACTCCAGAACAGCTATGTTCTTTGAATGCCTCATTCATTCGTGCAGCATGGCCAGGATCTGGATACTTCAGAGATTGCCCTCAACTTTTGTAATCTGACCAGAAACTTTGTGGTTTTGGCTTGGATGTTTGACTTGACAAAAACATTCTGCTGATTCTTCAACGAGGCTGAGTAGAAGGCAAGCTGTGTATGGGGGAGTGGTCGCCTCACCTCATAGGGTACTGGGGGGAGCCCAGACCAGCATTGTGCAGAAGACCTTCTCATCACCAACATTCACATTCACCATCACTGTAGAACTCAGCTAAGCGTACACGTTCTGGGCAAACCTACCTCACAAGCACAACTTGTCCCAATCCCCAAACTCGTGCAAAGCCATGTCTGGCAAATGGTCAAAGGAGTGGATTGCAGCAGATCAATGCCCTTTGCACTTTAGCAGCCATTGAAGTTGTGGAACAGCCCACCAACATCAACGTCGTGCAGAACAAATGGGTCTACAAGGTCAAACTTCAACCAGATGGCAGCATTGAGCGCTTCCGTGCACAGCTTGTGGCTAAGTCACTCAATGTCATGGCATTGATTTTTGGAATACTCGCTCTTCTGTTGTCCAAATCAATAGTCTTTGTTGGCTCATTGCCATGGCAGCTGCAAACAACTGGCACACTGCTATTGTCGACATCAGCAACGTGTACCTAAACAGCATGCCTGATGTGCCGTTTATATGGAGCAGCCAGACGGCTACTGAAGAGAGCTGTTAATGGTATCAAGCAAGCTGGCTGGTGTTGATACCAGGAACTGATTGGCCACCTGAAGTCAAATTGATATCAGCAAAGCACAGCAGACCCCTATATCCTCTTCCGTCAAGTGGATGGAAAAGTTATTTTCATTGCCATCTATGTCAATGATATTTGTTTCTTTGGGGATTCTGGGGAAATCACCTCTGCCATCACACCGCCAAATCTCAGTACAAGCTCTGCAAAATAGGAACAATCAAAACCATCCTCAATATGCAACTGGAACACCACCACAACGGAATCTTCTTGCACCAGAAAGCCTATATCAAGGAGTTACTTCAACACCATGCCAAAATTATCAACAACCGCACTGCAGTAACTGCCCAATATGTGCCCCCATCCATTTCTTGTTAGTGCGGTCTGTCTTTTCTGTTCTGCCATCTGGTGGCCAGTCATACGTGTTTGTGATTCTTCTTTTTCTGGTGTACAGTTTTCTTAAGTTGACTTTGGCTTAAGGTTTTTTCTGTGCTGGCCTTTGCTCCTGCCCACAGCTTAGGGGGTAGTGTTAGTTTTGGTTCTTTTGGTGTAATCAGTGTGCAGGAGCTTTGACCTGATACTGCTCTGCGAGGATGAGGGTTGGATGAATCATTCTATCACCAATTGTTCTTGCTGGAACTTTCTTTGAGTCTTGACAAGGAAGGCTCTCAAAAGGTATAAAAGGGGGATGGGGGACCTGTCCCTTCCTTCAAGTGAATTCCAATACAATCATCACTCCTCTCAGTTCCTTGTCTGCCTTGTCCTGTCCTGCCCTGTTCCTGACAAAAAGCACCACTCCTATATCAGCTTATGGGGGGTGTGGACAGAACTGATCAGTTGATGACGACATGCACTGTTGCTCACAAAATAAGGGAGCGGTGCCATTTTTCTCTTCTACTTTGCTTTTGATGCATGATTTGTAAATGCAAGAGTGATCAACTTCAAAGTGAGGAAGTCTGGCAGCCTATCAGTGGATGTTTCTACAAAGGATTTTCGACTTGAACTGGCTATGCAGCTTTTAAAAATTGGCAACAACTCTCAATCTGTTCATCCTGCTGTAAGAGGGCCCACTGATTTGGTACCTTGTCCAACAAGAGCTCAATTGGAAAGCATTGCTCAGGGCTATCATTTCCCAGTTCATTACTACAGATGTAAATATTATGCATTCACAACTCAGACACACCAGAAGGAAATGATTGAGAGAGTGTGCTGTGAGATTCCCAATCTCACTGATCATGGTCTTAGCTGGGGTCTCCCTAAAAGCTCTTCCCCAGTTGTGACTGTGTCATTATATTGGGCCCCCAAATTATTTTTTATTACCATTCATCACATCCCTCACGGGCTCTAGTGTTTATCACTATAAAAGAGCATCCTGTGTTCCTTGTGCTGAATGGGCCTAAGCACAAGGGGCACACCCCTCATTCATCCTATTCATTCTTATTTTTACTCATTTTCCTTTTTTCTCTCATTTTCCCACCTTTCAATCCACTGTCCCTGCACTGATGTGGCCTCAAAGCCTCAAATTATGTTCACCCCAAATTTGGAGGCAGGAGAGTTCTTTCTTTCATTTTCTCCTTTTGTTATGTCTTTTCCCTTTTTCTCTTTTCTTCCTTTCTTCCTTCTTTCCTTTTTTCTCTCCTCCCCTTTCCTATAAATACTCCCTCTCTCCCCTCCTTTGTTCTATATATATCTACTCTCTCTCAATAAATCCTACCTAGGTAACAACCAATCCTTTTCTTTCCTCTTTGGTGTTTCTCCCTAGGCCAGTGCTACCAGACCAAGCTGGGGATGGAGTCCTCTTAGGCCAGTGCTACCAGACCAAGCTAGTAGAGGTATGATTTCCCCAGGCCAGTGTGTTGTATGCCAAGCTGGGGTGAGGTCTCCTTCTCTTTCCTTTCTCTTCCTTCCCCTACCTGGTTGGTTCTCACATTGAGCTCTGTCTCTGTGATACTGGCAGATGCCATACTGCCTTAAGGCATCCCCTTGTTGAACTGCTGCCTGTTGGTCACCATGTTGGATAGTCAGGGCTTGAACCTGGGGCCTGTGGGGTACTCTTCATTGAGCAACTCTACTTGGTGTAGCTGTCCTTGAATAAAGATAGAATTGAACCACATCATCCATCTTTGTTGAGTTTGAGCTGAATCCAGGGTACTGGCTCTGCTAATAACCAGGAGCTTCCCATCTTAAAGACTTGTCTTATCCCTTTTGCCACTAGACTATAGATGAGCCCCTGAAGATGAAGAGGAGATCTCATAGTGCCGCTGCCGCCATCATCCATCAAGCAGCAAACAAACAACTTCCACCGTATGCACTGCTATGCAGCCAGTGCTGAGTTGGCTTTTGTATTGGGAGTGCTTTGCGGAACATATATTTGGATGGGGACCTTTGCAGCTATCAATGCAAAGCTATTGACACTGCCAAAGGTCAAGAAATGAAAAGAAAAAAGTGAGAATCAGTACTCCTATGGATATTAGCTTTCAAAAATCATCCTTCTCCACTTTGAATGGCCAGTTCTCATGGTGGTTGCCAACTGACGGCTGTTCTTCTGTCTGTTCCTATACGAATTTTTTTTGTTTAACTTCCAATAAATATGTTTACAATGTAAAAGTCTAAAAAATTAATTTTCAAAGGGCCCAGAGGTTTCTGAGATGCTGTGCTCAGGGGCATTTTGCACTCAAAGAGAAATATGTTGGGAAAAAGATTGGCAGATTCTGGGGACAGTGTACATTATTAATTTTCTATAAGCAGCAAATCAAACTGGGCCACAGAGCAGCCAAAATGGCAGAAGAAATGCTTTTACTTTGGAGGTTGTGCTCATTTACTTTTCTTCAAAAGTTTGGGGCATCTGAACAAGTGTAAAATCCCACTGTTGGGACAAATTTTGAGCCAAAGACGAAAATAAAGAAATGGTGTACTTTGAGAGGATTGTTCAGTTTGGGGGAAAAATTAGAAAAAATATGGTCACTTAGAAGGCGAGGTCTATTTGCCTTTGTTCTTCACTGTTGCAGAGTTTCCACCACTTTGGTTGTGTTTTGAACGACTATTGCGCTGTTGAAAAAACGTGCCGCCACTGCACTGTCGCTGTTTTTGATTGCCGCTGCTTCTTCTCAATTCTGGACAAGGTGGTTCATTTTTATGGGGCATCTGTTTTTTAAATCCTTCTTTTTTCTCCCGAGGGCTTAAATTGGGCGACGTGCCAGCAGCAGCGGGGTGGCACCGGCACTTGAAGGGTTAACGAATTCGAGAGCAAGCCAAGGCTCCTCCCATTTTTTAAATGTGTGTATTGATTGCTCCAGACAGACGAAGCGACGAACGAAAGCGCGTAGCCTGCGCGTCGAACAGGAAAAGAAATACAAAGTGGGAAGAACTGAACTGGCCAAAAGCGCAAACTTAGCAACGGAAAGGCACTAAAGGTGCGACGCGGCGAAAGACGGTGATCGTGGCATCCCTTCCACTTGCCGACATCCTCGGTGCCTTTAGCTAAAACCTTAACAATAAAGCGGACACTATACATTCATTCCACTCGGCTTAAAGAAATGGCCAAGAAATACAAGCGAGCACCACGAATCCCTGGAACATCAGCGCGGAAGCGACGCTACGGAGTGGTGGAGAGAGCGAGGATGCCAACTCGGACGCCCTTATCGCGCAAATGATTGTCGCTCTGTTGAGAACAATGTTCCTCGAGTGGCTGCTTGTTCGAAAGCTTGGAGTTCCCCTGTTTTCGGACCACGAGCCTCGAAGCGAGCGAGCGAAAAGATAGCAAAAAGTCGGGTGCCGGAGGAAGGCTTTGTTCGTTTCGAATAAGCGGCTTTGAAGTGCTTTATGGCTCCCTGCCTACCTTTTCGTGCAAATAACGCGATGTTGTGATATGACACATATGCTGCTCTGACCAGATAATACACGTCGCTGCCCGGCAGGCGCCTTAGGCGGCGAGCAGTACACCAGCCTCTCTTCATTCATTCCGTGCTGCTTGACATGGAAAAACGAGCCGCTCCACAATTGCCCGAGCGATTCATTGCAGGATACCCGCACGACCGGATCGTGATCAAAGTAGTGCAGAATGGCGACGTCATCTGTTTTCGATCGACCTCGTGCATGGCGCCGTGTAGCGCGGGCCAAAGAACCTCGACTCGATGCACGTCAGCCGTGCGTGGATTCGGGATTCGGATTTTCTGCAATGCGCTCGATGTCCGCGGCGGTTGGTTCAGAGCGATTTGCGCAACAGAAGCCTGCTCCCTCGGGGTGCACTTCTTAATGAATTCCTAATGCTCCTTTTTTTATTACTTCAAACAAAGGACGGCCAAAAGCACAATCGCCCCAAGCAGAAGGGAAATTCAAAGGGGCAGAACTGATCGAAAGTGCAAAGGAACAAAGGAAACCTAAAAGGTGGGATGGGGAAAAACAAGAATCATAATCATGGGCAGAAAGGGCTTCGGAACCTTTTGAAAAAGGAGTGGGGATCGCCACGAAACGCATCAAACATCGTAAAAAGGGCGGGAAACAAACAAATCCTCGCGTGCCCCAATCACAAAAACCGTCAGTGACGGCGGTGGTGTCGCGGCGGGTGGTGCTGCACGCGCTCCGCCGGCCTCACCTCGTTCACTTTCTGCGGCGGCGTCGGGTGGTGGTGCACGGCGCCGGCCCGCGGGCTGCCTGGGTTGCTGCCGCTGCTGCTGCGCGGGCTGCCCATGAAGCTATTGCGGTCGTAGTCGCCGATCGTGCTGTCGCTGCCTGAGCGCGAGCGCGTCGGACGCGCGTCCGCGACGCCGAGGCTGGGGTTTGAGAGGAGGGAGAGGAGGAGGGCGAGGAAGAGAGAGAGGAGGACGAGGACGCTGGACAGGGATCGGGACATTTCTTTTTTTTTTTTTCTTTCCTGTTTGGAGAGTATCAATGGGCGGCTGGGAACGATCTGAGAGTGATTCTTTGGAAGGAGCGCTCGCTGCTGAGTTGCTGGGGAGTGAAAAACGAGGAAAACGATTGGTGAGGGTTTTTATAGCGAAGAGGTTTTGGAAGACAGCCAGGTCGTCCCAGTCCAATCCAGTCCAGTGCACGCACGCCCCCCTTCCTGGCCGCCGGCTAAGAATTCAATTCAATTAGGTGGGAGGTGTCTTCGTCGGTGGTGGCTGAAGGGGACAAAAGATAGAAGAAAAAAAAGGAAGAAATGGTGCTGCTTCTTCTTCCTTTTTTTTCTTCTAAGTGTCATGTTTTTCTCTTTTACTCTTTGTTCCCCCCAGCAGCTTTCCTTTTTCGTGACTCTGCTTGGCTGTCTCCAAGATTGTTTGGACGCCTTCGCGGCGGCGTCGGCAGAAGACAGCGTGAGAGAGAGAGAGACAGAGAGAGAGACACAAACAGAGAGCAATTAAATATGTGTTGGTGTGTTTGTGTCTGCACCTCGCTCAGCGCCGAAATCTCCTGATTGAAAAAGTGTATGGTGCCGAGTTTTGACTCGCTTCCGATACAATTCGCCTTTCCCCGCGGGGGTCGCTCGGCACCAGACTCTTTTACCCACTTTTGCTCGTGCCTGCTCGGCGTGAACTGCTGTTTTGACAACGGGTGCCACTCTCATTCTTTGTTTTTTCCCCCTTTTTCTTTTGACAAAAAGAATATACTATATGAAGGCCGTGGGGTTTTCATGAAGGAATTTATTTACAGCAATAACCAGATAACTTTGTTTACCTAGTCAGTTAGAGGTGGTTTCGACGTTGAATCAAGGTGAAATGAACGTTAAAAACTGAGCCCACGCGTACCCCAAGACGCAGTGGCGGGCGACGCGCGCCAACATGACTGAACCAACTGATTGAATCAGAGGTAATTGATAAAAGGTTATTCCACGATTAGCAATGCATTATGGGCGTGTGTGAGTGCGTGAGTGATTGATTGATCGATGCGTTCTTCTTGCATGCGCGCATTGGAATTTGGGGTTTCTGTTCGGGTGTGTCTGTTTGTTTGTTTGTTTTTTGTTTCTTCCTTTTTTTTTTTTTTGGAGTCGCCCAAGAAGGAAAGCCCAGAAGTGGGCACGTGCCGGTCCTGTGCGCTCGTTTGTTTTTGTTTTGGGTTAATTAAAGATTTCCATTTATGGGAATGGGTGGCGCAAAGGGTTGTTCGTCACGGGAAGGCAGCACGAGTCAGAAGCGAGAGAGAAGAGAGAGAGAGTGAGAGAAAGAGAGAGAAAGAGAGAGAGAGCGAGAGAGAATGAAGGTCAGTCACCCCACTATTATTTCATTCATTGTCCATTCATTGATCACTCGCTAAGCCCAACTAATTGAGGCCAAAGAATGCCCTCCACGACCGCCACGACGACGACGACGAGGTCGATGGCCGCCACAACGACCGCCCCCGACGCCGGCGGGCCCCCTCCCTGCGCCGTCGCCGCCGCGCCCGTCGCTTCCACAGCCGCTTCAGCAGCCGGCCTCCGCCTCGTACTTTGCGACTCGTCAAACAGCCTCTTCGCGACCCCGCACAACCCCGCCCACACCGGACAACCAGCAGCAGCAGCAGTATTCGCCACAGCCACACCTGCACCCCACCAACCCGCACCCCCTCGCCTCCCCGTCGATATCCCACCCACACCCCGGGGTCGCGGCCTCGGCTACCTCCCCGCCGTTCTTCCCCCAAACGGGCCTCGTCTTGCCTACCTCCCCGCCGCCCACGCTCCGCTCCTCTTCTTTGAAGCGTCGTCCCACGGCTGCCGCCGCCGCCACCCCTGCGGTCATCAACCCTAATTTCCTGACCCCACTACCACCGCTGCCGCCGGCCGCCCCGACGCCCTCGCCGCGCCCGGACGAGCCGGCGCCGACAGGCTTTGCGGTGCCGGCGCCTCTCCATCCGCCCGCGTCCTCATCAGACTCCGCTGACGAAGAGGTGCGGACGTCCCGTTCGTGCGGGGCCACCCCACACAAAACTCACGAACCCCGTTCAAAACAAAACAAAAGGAATTTGCAAAATACCAACTCGACGGCCGCCTCCACCACACCCCGCTGCACGCCCTCTTCGCCGCAGGCGGCGACGGCGGCATCGCGGTCCTCGACGTCGGCAGCGGCCGCGGCGGGTGGGCGCGCTGCATGGCCAGGGCGTATCCCCGGATCACGGTCGTGTCGATCGTTGAGTGGATGTTTTCCCAATTTTTTTGTTTGCTTCTTTATTGGGTTGCTTTTGACAGGCAATGAACATTCTATGGATGCTGCGAAAAAAACGAACTAAAGAAGGATCCCGGCGCGGACGAGTCGGCCGGGGAAGACTTGCCGAGCAACCTGCGTCGAGTGAATGCGGATGTCATGCAAAGACTGCCGTGTAACGTCTTTTACCCTTTCTTTCTTTCCTTCTTTCCCTTTCAATTCTTCTGATTTTACCTAGTCAAGGACAACAGCTTTTACCTCGCATACCACCGCAACGCGGCCGGCTGTGCTCGCGGAGCTGCGTCGCGTCGTCCGGCCCGGCGGGTTCGTGCAGCTCGTCGAGCCGCATTGGAGGTTGGGGCTGTAGTTCCGCCTTGAATTTTTTTTTTTTTTTCCGGCCTGCTGACGATGTGTCGCCGTTGGAAACAAATACCCACAGGGTCCGCGGCATTGGACCTCTCGCGCTGGACGTGTACCGAAAAGGTAAACATTCCTAGTTTTTAAATTCTTTCCCGTCTTGGAGCACCCCCCAACACAGACCCCACCTCAAACGCGAATTCTCCAGCCAGCCACGCTCACGCGGCCGCCGGCCTCGACCCCGAATCCGCCCTGACCCTCGACACCGCTCTCCTCGACGCAGGTTTCGTCGACGTCGTCGAGGGATTCCACGCCCTTCCTGTGGGTTGTCTCTACGTTTCGCTTGCAATTTTTTTTCCTCTATTCATGAGGAGGAGGACCCCTCAACCTAAATGCCCCTAACCCCTCCAACAAAACAGATCGCATGGTCCCCCGCCGGCGACCGCGAATGGCGCTTCTACGCCGCCGCCGTCGCAGCTGGCCTTTCCCGATTCCCCGCCGCGACGGCGCCGCCACAGACAACGACGACGACGAGGACGACAACGGCAAAGGAAACGGCAACGGCGCCAACGACTGCTGAGAGGACGGCGCAGATCCTTGGCAGCGTGCGAAGGGAGATGGCGGAGAACCGGTCCCGAGTGGTGGTGTTTTTCGCGTGCGGGATGAAGGCGAAGGAGGTAGACTAGGGGTGGCGGCGGCGGTGGAAAGGCAGTGAAAAAGGAAAAGAGAAATGATGATTCGGATTCTCCGTCATGTGAAACTTTTCCTCGATTGCAGCTTGCTTTACGCCTTTCCCACTCGGGAATGTTGACATAATGACAATCAATCGCCGCCACCGCGTAGAAATGCTTCAGCGTGACTTCGTTTCCCGCGCGTGCTGTACGAGTTTGCAAAAGTGTCAATCGACCGATCTTGCCGGCACTCGGTACGACTTGTCCAGGACCGTCTCCTTGCCGCGGCCGAACGACGCCGGCGAGGAGAAATCAATGAGCACGGTCTACCAGTCGCCAGGACGGTCACAGTGGAAACGGGTCCTTGTCGCGGGGAAAGATGATGAGCGATTTCTTGGGGCAGGCTGCTGAGCCGCCGGCGGTGAAGGGGAGGCGGAGGCGAAAGAGTCTTTTAGCTGCAGAAACTTTGCAATGTTGTAGAGCCTGCGGATGGTTTGTGAGAGCCGGTGCGGCGAGGCAGTGGCTTTGGTGGATCCCCGCGGCGTGTAGGGCTTTGCAGGGAAGCGTGAGACCGCCGTCTTCCTTCATTTTGAGACCGCATTCCATCTCGCAAACAAGAAATAACATTTTACAGTAAGAGGCTATCCAACGTGCCCTTTCAGCCAGAAGCGTACGTGCTGCGCTTGCGAATAGCTTCCCCAAACTTCCACAACAAAAACGGAGCGGGAATGCCAATGACTATTCCCATCGCTCCGAGAAGAGTGTTGCCCCACCCATAACCTGTGGCGTTATACAGGCTCTCTGCAAACAGTGGGAACCCAAAACCGGCGAGGGAGCGCATAAACACAACGCTGGCCGTCGCACTCGCGGCGTAGCGTTGATACGCATCCACTACATACATATTTATGCATTGGAAGCCCATGTTAGCACCGGCGGCGAAAATGAATACCCCCAAATTCGGAACGCTCCAGTGCATCGCCTCCTGGGCGGACCATCCGTACAGGAAAAGCCCAACCGGCATGATGGTCGCACCGGGCACAATCAGTGGAATGCGGTATTCTGGCTTCCCGGCGCCTAGCTCTACTACGCCGTCCGCGGTGCGGAAACCTCCCCGGACAAGATTCGCGAGGCGTCCGCCGGTCGCGCGAAGAAGCCAGTAGATGTAATCGCTCAGGCGCGCCGTAAACTGCGTCGACACAAACAGTCCGAGCCCCGAGCGAAAGGTAGTTCAGGCCGCCCAAGCCAGCCGGCTCATGGTACGTCACGCGCCAGAGCGTCGGGAACGTCGCGAGAACGAGGTACAGCAGCCTGTACAGGAATGCCATGTAAAGGGACAGCAGCTGGACGATCGGCTGGGTACCTAGAAGCTTGAACGGGCGGATGGCGGCGGTGGACGTTTCGTGCCAGACTCGCTCAAGGCCGTGCTGGTCCAGGCGTTCGCCAGGGCCGTGCAACAGCGGGTTGCCTGTTTCCCGGCGCAGGCGCGCGGCTTTGCTTGCGAGGAGGACCGGGGGGTAGGTTTCCCGGACAAAGAACAGGCCTGCGACTCCCACGACAAACGAGAATATTGCCGTGAAGGAAGAAGGTCCAGCGCCAGCCTGCCGATTGCGCGACGAACGCGCCAACGATCGGGCCGATCGCAGGGCCGAGCAGTGGTGCCAAGGAGTAGACGCTGATTGCTCGGCCACGTTCTTCTGGTGGGAACATATCTGAAAGCGCGCCGCTGCCAATCTGGAAAAGGAAACTCTTAGAACTCTGAGCACAGATGAAATGCGGAGACAGAATCGACGCATACCGCAAGGGGGGCGCTGCCACCGAGGCCGCTCAAAAACCGGAAAATTAAGAGCTGCTCCGTCGATTGGGCAAAACCGCACGCTAGACTGAATGCGAAGAACGCAAAATTGGAGAGCTGAATGACAACGACTCGGCCATATATTTCCGAGAGAGGTGCGAGGAGTAGCGGACCGATCGCGAAAGCCAGGACGAAGATGGACATAACCATTTTGATCTCCATGTCGGACGAAATTTGGAAGTCTAAGTAATGTGCAAAACAAAAAGTAAGCGAATCGAAGAGGGCATTTCCAATAGTCGTCGGAGCTGGAGTACCTTGAGCGATAGACGATAAGGCCGGAGCAACAACCGAAGACCCAAACGGTGCGAGAAAAGTAAAAAGAGAAATCATGAAAGTGACAGCCCATTTGCGGCCCGTCGAGAAGCTTTTCGGATTCTCGGGATCGCTCGGACCATCCCACGACACCTGCATGAGCGGGCATTTGGTTAGCAGGACGATCAGGGTTCAGATCACCCACTTCGTTCGAGCTCTCCTCGATTTGGATGGTCATCTTATCCGAATCGTGGGGTTTAGCTGATGAAGGCGGGATGGGCAGGTGGGCGTGGTGTCCCTCCTCGCCGACGGCCGTGTATGGGCTGCTGACGACGCTGCTGGCATCGCCGTTGCCACTACTGCTGGAACTGGGACCTGGGACGCTCACCCCGCCGTTCGAGCAGCTGGCAGCGGCGGGAAAGGAAGAGGTTCGTTGCATTCTTTTGCGGCAGTAATTGTGGGTCGAGAATGATCACACAAGCAGGCTGCTGGAGCTGAGGGATCGCCAAGTTGGGCTAAGCCGGAGAGAGAGTTGAGCAGGTCGGAATCGATTTTGGACGATGGGGGAGAAAGTACTTTGTTGGGCGGCGGCGGCCGGGGGCAGCTGGCGCGTGGAGCTCATTAAAAGGAGAGACAGACAGAGAGACAGACCTGTAGAGAGAGAGAGAGAGAGGGTGGGAGTGACAGAGGCAGAGAGAGAGGAATCCGTGACAGTCCGGTGCCGTCGGGGCAGAAAAGCCGAAGTCTGTATGTTTGTCTAAGATTTTTAAGTTTCAACCGAATCGCCCAAGAGGGAAAACTTTGCGCCATTTCGGGACATGTTTCAATGAACAGTGTGAGGGAATTCGAAGGAAGGGTCCTTTTAAGCGTAGTGGAAGGTCTTTTTGAGGTTCGCTTCTTTATTGGTACTGCAAAAGGGCGGTTTTATACTGCCAGAAGTCCGATGGTTGAGAGTTATCCGATATGAAGGACAGGGGAAGCGGAGAGTGATACATCGGAAAGTAAGGGAGCGGAGAATGACATGAAGGTAACAAAGTGGGAGACGAAGGTAACGATGCAGAGCGGGAAGTGAAGCATCGGAGTTCGACAAGGAAGGAAGACAAAGCGGATGACGTGAAGTTCTCTCACAAACAGCCTCAACCACCGGACCTTCCATTTTGGGAATATTGGAGGGGTGTGGACCTGTCTTCCAGTCTTCCCCTTTGCTCCGATTGCTCGCCCCTCTCTTGAAAAACACGCGTTGTATTCAAAAAAGGACACATATAACAGTCATACAAAGTTTGTGTGTATTTAAAAAAAAAAAAGAAGCAAACCTAGCCAATCTGGTCAAGTGAGCACACAGCCTCCAATGATGCTCTCGCCCAGCGGCCTCTTCACAACCACCGCCGCCGCCCCTAGGCCGCCGCGAACCAGCTCCTCGTCAGCACGCTAGCTTATACTCCGCCTTCGACTGCAGCGCACCCCTCCGTAACCAGCATATACGGCATCGGCTCCACTGCATCCAGCGCTGTGATGCCCGCAACCTCAAGCCCTTTGCGCAGTCGATCAGCGTCGCCTGCGACATGCCCGAAACCGGCCGCTTCGCCGCCGACAGCTTTGGCGAGTCCGCCTATTGTAGGCTTTGTGAGTTAATTTGACGGCGCGGAGCACGAGGCTTTCTACATCCGCGCGGGCGGCAAGTGCCAGCTCCTGCCATTCGTCGCCACACGCGTCGTCGCTTCCGTCGTCGACGGGCCGGGAGGCCTAGCCGCGAACGTGTCCATGTGGGACCCAAACAGCGGAGACTTTTGCGCGGGCTCGCCGAAAAACACGACCGTTGTTCCGAACGGCAAGTACGCGAAGTGGAAACCCACTGTGGTTCGTTTGCATTCGCCTTTCTGGTCTGCTGTCGGCGTCGCTCTTGGAGGTCTCCAACTCCTTGCGTTCTGAAAAGCCTGTGATCGAGACGTAACGACTTGGACCTTTCATTGCTACCTTGCCACTCCGCCTTTGTGTGTGTCTCGTATTCTCGTGCATTTCTAAATTGCGTCAAAAAAAAAAAAAAAAAAAGAAAAAGTTCGTATTACAACTTCATAAATTTGACCATGTTTTATCCCGATAACCAAATCCTTTCTTCCACTTTCAAAATGCCAAAGCTCGAATCCTCTCGGACTCGTCTCGGTTCTGCATGGATGCGCATCACCCGCACATAGGTCAATATTTAAGCAACACAAATGAGCAAGAACGAAAAAACTTTCTTCGTCTTTCCATTCGCACTCGAACCGCAGCTGGCTTGTGCGGCAGACCGTGTTCTCTTCTTCTCCTTTTTTTTTTTTTTTTTTTTGTTTTGTTCTTTTTGTTTCTTTTTTATGTGCGTCAGCCAATGCCCTGCAGGGGGCGTGGCGCGCATGGGCAGAAGAGGGAGGGGGTATGACGTCGTTCGTCATTTACACGTTCCGCACACACACACCTACCTGCTTATGGGAAGTGCCCCGGAACTGTGCAAGTGTTATTGTTGGTTGTTGGTGGTTGTTGTTGTCTCGCAAAAGGTCGCTCGCTGTCCTGCTGAGTGACAGCTTGCAGCATAAATTTATAAATTTCCAAAAATGGGGTTCGCAGCGGCAAGTTCTCGGACGCTCTCTCTCTCTCGGTCTCTCTCTCTTTCTCTGTCTCTCTCTCTCTCTCTGTCTCTCTCTCTCTGTCTCTCTCTGTCTCTCTCTCTCTGTCTCTCTCTCTCCCTCTCTCCCTATCTCTCGCTCTCTCTCTCCTTCTCGCTGTCTGTGTGTCCATCCATCCATCTCTTTTTCGAAATTAGAACATCCCTTGTGAGATGAAATAATCCTCAAATTTGGCGCGCACTGCCCGCATCGAGCGAGCGTCGCCGCCGTCGTCCTCGCCAGCCCTGTTGCCGTTCCTTCCCCCTTCCACCCCTTTCCCCTTTCCCGAGTCAGCAGACGCTGCGGAGCGATCCCCCGACCCCCGACTTCCCCACCTTCCCTCTTCTTCCCCTCCTCCCCTGGCGAGACAAGACAAGATGCTTGGCCACCGACCACACCACTACCGCCACCACCACTGCCTCCACTGCCACGACCGCCACGACTGCCACGACTGCCACAATCGACACCAACCGGCAACCGCCACTGCCGACACGCCGTCTCGGCCCCGCCGCCACCTACAACTGCCCTCCCACTCCTCCGCCGATGCCCGGAGAATAATCCTGGCCGCGGCTTCCCTTGCGTCCTCGTGCGCGATTGCTGCAATTCATGCACGCTTTGCCATCGCTCAGTCATCAACCTGCTTATCCCTTGCGGAATCCACCGCCTGTTCCTCGTGGTCTGGTACGTGCACAGAGCATTCCCCGAATCCCCCCACACTCCCCTTCCCCCCGATCTAACACGCCCACATCATGCACACACACCCTGCCGCACCAACCAACCAGCTTTCTCCGTATCCACCCTGTCCGGCCCCTTCACCGACGTTGCCTCCTTCGACGCCTTCATCAGCTCCCAAGCGCCGACCTACCCGACAAGCATCGCCACCTTCGCCGCCGCCTTCGACTGCCCAACTTTCGCGGCGACTCGCTCCAGTACCACGTCACGACCCTCTGCGGCATGTACGTCGACGTCTCGGCTCGCGACCACGGCTGCCCTACCCCGCCCGAGACCGACAACACGTGCGTCGCGTCCGCCGGCGCGTTCCTCGACAGCGCCGTCGCTACTTTTTCCGACCCCACCGTCTGCAGCAAGAATCCGACGCCGAGCGCCGCCGCCATTCGACGACAGCTGGTGGTGCAGGTGACCACGTTTATCGGGAGGATGGGCGCGGATCAGATGCCGGAAGCCAACGACTGCGTCGTCGCCGAGCTGACTTCGCCCGAGGATTTGAATTGCGGTTAGCGTCGATTACGACTCTGTTTGTTTGCGACCCACAAACATTGCGAGCTAATTGTCTCCCCCCCCCTCTCTCTCTCTCTCTCTCTCTCTCTCTCTCTCTCTTAGGATTCTTCCAGAACAAGCAGGCGATCGGGTTCTGCACCGGAAACCCTACTTCAGAGTGCTGCGCCAAAGTCGCCGGATTCGGCGGGAAGGCTGGCGCACCGGGTACAACTCCCACAAACACGACCGGCACGGCTACGGCGCTCGGATCCGCCACAACGGCAAGCTCCTCCGATACCACCCAGAGCACTTCGTCTTCGGCCGGTGGACTCCCAGGCGCTAAAAGCCCAAACACCGGGGACGCGTCCCCAACGGCGAGTGCGGGTAGCAACGCAGCCGACGGCGGCAGCGCCGGCGGAAGCGGGGGAGGAGTCTCTATTCCGCTAATCGCCGGCGTTGCAGGTGGGGTCGTCGTTTGCGCCGCCGCCGCTGTGTATTTCCTCTGCTTCCGCCGTCGCCGCAGCCAGGGCCGTGGCAACAACCTTATCGGCGTCGGCAGCCCTGGCGGCAGTGATCGACGTGGTCTCCCGTCCGACGGCAAAGACCCCTCGGCCAGCCTGCTGGCCAACGCTGGGCCGGTCGGTTTTGGAGGCGGTGGCGCGTCGGCGCGGGACCTCGAGCGCGGCGGCGGCGGCGGCGCTGCGGGCAGCGACGGGGCCCCGCTCGTGGCCGTGTTCGACTACACGCCGATGGACAAGTCCGACGAGCTCCTCCTGCGGTACGGCGACCGCGTCGCGGTGCGCGCGCGCTTTGACGACGGCTGGGCCGTCGGCGTCAACCTCGCGACGGGCGCCGAGGGCGCGTTCCCCCTCGCGTGCGTTGCGGCGGCGGCACCCGGCGGCACCGCCGGAGGCGACGCGGACGCTGGCGCCGACGCCGTCGCCGCCGCCGCCGTTCCCGCTGCCGGCGGCGGCGGACGGGCAGCGCGGCCCGAGCTGGGTGGGGAGCGTCGCCGAGACGCTGACACCGGCGGGAACGGAGATTGAAGGGCTCGGGTTTGGCGGCGGCGGTCGGGACGGCGGGCAGCAGTCGGCCGCAGGCGGCGGCGGCGGCGGCGCGCGAAACGTGGATGACGAGCACGACGACGACGTCGCCGCGGACGCAGTCCGAGCCGACGCGGTACAGCGAGCGGCTGAGCAGCGTCGCGTGGGGGCAGCAGTTCTACTACGACGACGTTCGCGGGCCCTGATACGGCGACCGCGCCGACCATCTCGGAGGCGGCGGTGTCGGAGGGGTACGCGTACCGCGAGAGCCAGATGTCGTCGACGGGCGAGTCGCTGAGCGAATTGACGGACTGCGGACGGTGGTGCAGGCGTTGCTTGTCGTGGACGACGACGCGGTCACTGTCTTGGAGGAGGAGGAGGACGATCGCGACGACGCCAGCGACTTTCCGGAGCCGCCGGCGGTGGTGCCGGCGCCACCGTCTGGTTCGAGGAGGGGGCAGTATTGAAAAAAGAAAGAGCCCTTTTTGCGCTGGTTGATGAAAGAGACATTGGGAAACTCGTCCGTCCGCCCTCGAGTCCTGTTTGAATGTAAAAAAAATGGATGGTTTCTGGTTAGTCACTCCTGAAGTTTGTTTCGAGTTTTTGCGAGGAATGAGTGCGTGGGCGCGGGGTGCGTTGTGGGACTTGATGGGCTGTTTTGCTGAGGGAGGAAGGGTTCTTTTTTTGGGGGGTGCGGGTGTGTGGGTTTTGCCATTCTAGCTGTATATTTTCCTGTCTCCGCTGGCCGGGGCTGCTATTATATTGTATGTGCAAACGCTTACCCGGGGCGGTCGGATGTATTTGATGACAGACACTGACAGTGTTGTTTCGCAGTCTATTTCCTGTTTCCAACCAGGAAAAACTCGTGTGCAGCAGGAATGTCCCACAGTGGATTACGGTGAAAAACAAAATCGAACAACAAAAACAAACCGTTCAAAAGAGAAGGAAAAAAAAAAAGAGAGGGGATTCAGAAACGTTCCAACCACCTAATCACCCGGCTTCGTCTACAAACAAGAACCCGATCGGCTGCGACGCGTTCCCGCTCAACGACAGCACAATCGTGTCGCCCGGGCTCAACGCCGTCGGTGTGTCCTTTACCAGCTTGTTCTCGTTGAGGTACGTCCCGTTCGAGCTTTAGCGAGAGGAAGAGCAAAACGATGAGATAAAAACAAAAAAAAAAATAATAAAAAAAGGAAAACGTATAACAACGCTTCGCGAAAGTCTCCTTCCGCCATTCCCACCCGGCCCCGCTTCCGCACCCACAAAAAAATCAAAGTTCATTTTCCCAACTTGGCGTTTTACCTCTTGTCCGTCAGTTTCGCGGTGGGCCCGTTCGCCGAGTGCTCGACGGTGACGACGCAGTGCAGGCCGCTGACAGAGGGGTGCCGCAGGACGATGGAGCACTCTGATGCGCGACCAATGGTCGTGATGGCGCCGGCGATCACGAAGTCGCGCTCGAGAACGTGCGCGCCGAGGGGTCGTAGCACAAAGTCTTGCGACTTTTTGCGCTTCTTGGTGGGGGTGTTTTGTATTTTTTTTTTTTTTTTTTTTTTTTTTTTTGGGGCGGGCAAGAAAACAAATAAGCAACAAGCGGATAAAGAAACAAGACAGAGCGATTGGTCAACTGCACACACCTTTTCGTTGTTCGGCACTTCAAAATCGACCCGTTTCCGCTTCTTCAGGCTCCGGAACACATACTCGAGTGTCGGTAAATTCGCCACCACTGGTGCAAGCAGGACCTTGTCGCTGACAAAGGGGGAAAAAAAAAAGTGGCCCGAAAAGGCGCTGTTACAAAAACGTTGGTGTCCGCCAACGACGACTTCCTCACCCATCCGAGAGCTGGAAGGTCCCCTTGACGCGTCCATCGTTGATCGAGATGCCGTTGGAACTGCAGTTTGAAGGACAACATAGACGCTTTCAGACATTTGCTTGCGTGCCAAGGGGATTTATTTCCCCCAAAAGCCAAAGGTTGTTTGGGGGGCCACAAAAACCTTTGGTCGAGCAGCTCGCTTTTACCGGCGCTGCAAGTAACGGTGCAGTGAAACCCGGAAATACGGTTGTCTCCAATCGTCACAAGATTGTCTAATGTTTGAAAACGATCCGTTTGAGCGATCGAAGTTTTTCTCTCGTCGAGTTCAAAAAACTTGCCTGGATGCCGACCGATTGTAGTTTTGCCTTCGAAAAGATAAATCGAACACAAGGATGACCCGACCGGCTCCAGCACAGCCGCCCACTATTCGACAGTAAGTGGGTTGCTTCGGTTCTTCGGAAACATGCGACAAAAGAAAAATCACAGTCACACACCTCGTTGCCCGATATCCACGGATGCGTTCCTATGTTGCTCAGGGTAATGCGCTTGTCAGGATCCACCTGCAGAAGCTGGGAAATCATGTTGATGCATCGGTCGCTGATATTCAGCTGCTTCAGGAAGGACCAATTCACGGCTCCCTTCATAATCTGCTGGAATATCGCGTTTTGCGTCGATCCATCAAACGGGATCTTCCCCGTCACGAGAAAGTAGAGAATGACGCCCGTGCTGTAGAGATCGACTCGCGCATCGTATGATGCACCTGTTTGGCTGATTACTTCAGGAGCTGATTATGAATTCTGTAAGTTGCGTAGTCGGGACTAATATCAAGAGTACACTTGCCAAGATAGGCGGGTGTTCCTGAGTAACGAAGCGGGTTAATTGAAAAATCTTTCGACAATTTGCTAGCACCATACCACAGACAGTGCTAAGAACGTCTTTATCAAAGCCTTTGGCGAGTCCAAAGTCGGCCAGTTTTATTTGATTGTCGTCTGACAATAGATAATTGTCCGGTTTTAAATCTCTGTGGGTTATAGACTGAGCTCGCAAATACTTCGATGGAGATCATTTCAAAGTTAGATCGCCTTGATGATCAGAGGCAGATTTGTACCTTCAAAACGTCATACATTTGCAGAAAAAACGATTTGGCTTCGGCTTCGTTCAGCTTTCCTCTTTTTCCAACGTATTCGAGAAGGTCGCCGCCAGAGGCAAGCTCTTGAACCAGAAAAATGGTTTCGCCATCCTCAAAGTAATCTTTGAACGCAACGATATGTTTGTGTTGAAGAGACTTGAGAATCGCAACCTGGGATCGGGTTGAGGAATGCGCTCGGGAATGGACAAAGTATAATTCCCTACCTCTCGTGAAAATCCCGTAAGAACTTTCGCATTGAGCATGTGCCGTCTTCGTTCGATGATTTTGACAGCATACTTGGTTCCACTAGCTCGCTCTACCGCCAGCTTTACAGTGGCGAAGTTGCCTCTGCCGAGTTCCTGGAGAACATCATACTTCTGCTCAAACGGTGACAAGGGCTGCACAAAAAGGCAGATTAACGAGACATCCAAGTAATTCTCGAACAGTATCAAACCTTCAGAAAGGCTGCCGCTCGTTTGGGTACTTGGAAAATGAAGTCTGCGAAGTGTAAGATGGGAATAGGTCCACGGTGCAAGTCACTCACAAGGTTCGGATCCTCGCCGTTGCGGCATGCCGAGACAGATCTCCATGCCATGCTGCAAGACAGTTTTTTGGCCTAAAGTTATTGAAGTTAGCTGCCTGGACGAGGTGCGTTGCTTGCACCTTTCTCCAATGGGCGACCATCTACGTACTGACATTAAGCGTATCAGATCGCGAAGTAACCGACTGGTGGGAATAATTACCGTGCCATTTGATGAGAGATCTTCGATCATGATGGTTTCGTCATGGCCATTCTCGACGCGAAAAATGCGACAATGCTAAGCCCTGGCAAGGATCAGCCCATCATTACTCATCTTTCACTGTCGGTCACAACGAGGGGAGAGAACGAACAAACGAAAGGCGATCTCGGCAATGCTACTGACATGACTGGACACGAAGCTGCCGAGGACCTGCAAGTCTGAGTCGTCTCGGCGGCCGAGGACGTACGCGCTGCGGCCCAGCTCCAGCTCCAGTACCGAGGCGGAGACGGTCACCTCGGTGGCGCTGCCACCGCCGTTGGACAAATTTGCGCTGCCGCCCCTGCCGTTGCTAGATCCAGCCGACGACGACGAGGCCGTGCGGCAGTTCATGGGCACGAGGCGGCCCCACAAGTCGGCGCGGCGCCCGCCGAGCGGATTCAGGCCGTTGGCGTAGTCGTCCTCGTCGCCGTCGTCGGCCTGGCAGGGCTGCGTCTCCAGCTCATCCATGTGTGGCGAAGGTTGCGCGTTCTCGCTCGCTGACTTGGTCGGTCCGACTGTAATCCCGCTCCGCGGGGCCAAAGGATTGTTACAACTTCGTTATTTTCACTTTCACAAGAAAATCTCATCTCTCGGCCGTCAAAGAGAAAACCCCCCCTCAAAAAAAAAAAAAAAAAAAAAAAAGAAGAAAGAAAGAAAGAAAGGAACCACTCCGACACTCTCTACACAATGCCTCGCATCCTTCTCCTCGGCTCCGGCTACGTGGCAGGACCTTGCCTCAACTACCTCCTGCGTCGCCAGGAGAATCACGTTACTGTCGGTAAGTGCGTGTGTGTGTGTGTGTGTGTGTGTGTGTGGGTGTGTGTGCGACTCCTCATCTCAGACGTCGGCACTTCATCCCATTCATCAAACCTTAACCGCTTTACTCTCCTTCTATCAGCCGCCCGCCGCGTGCAGATCGTCGAATCCTTGGTCGCCGGCAAATCGAACGCGTCAGCCATCGCCCTGGACGTGAACAACGATGCCGAGCTGGAGGCTGCAGTCGCGCAGCACGATCTGGTTATCAGGTGCGTCAAAAACGGCTTCTTCAGTGCCCTCCACAAGGCCTAATTGGTTCCTCCCACAGTCTGATCCCCTACACCCACCACGCTCGCGTTATCAAGGCTGCCGTCAAGCACAAGAAGCACGTCGTCACGACTTCTTACGTCTCGCCGGCGATGTTTGAATACGATGAGGCGTAAGTTGAACCCGTTTCGTCGATGATTAATCACAGAACCTAACGCGGCGCTTCCAGTGCCAAAGCCGCGGGCATAACCGTGTTTAACGAGATAGGTGTGGATCCCGGAATCGACCACCTCTACGCCATCAAAATCATCGACGAAGTGCACAAAGCGGGTGGACAGGCAAGTGTCGCTGTCTCGTTATGCATCGCTCGCACCACATCGGCGCCCTGACGTGCTTTTCTGTTCAGATCAAATCCTTCACATCCTTCTGCGGCGGTCTTCCAGCCCCAGAATGCTCAAACAACCCTCTCGGCTACAAGTTCTCGTGGTCTTCTCGTGGCGTGCTTCTCGCTCTTCGAAACAACGCCAAGTACATTGACGGGGGCAAAGTTGTGGAGATCCCAGGTCCGAAGCTCATGGCCTCTGCCAAGCCCATCCCCATCTACCCGGCTTTCGCCTTCGAGGGCTACCCCAACCGCGACTCCACCGGCTACGGAGAACGCTACAACATCCCCGAATCCCAGACCGTCATTCGCGGCACCCTGCGCTACCAGGGCTTCCCGCGGTTCATCGAGGCGCTCGTCCGCCTCGGTTTCTTGGACGACGCACCCGTCGAAGCGCTCAAGCCGGAAGCCAAGGACATCACCTGGCGCTCGCTCCTAATCACCGCCGCAGGCGCTGCAGCCAACGCGTCGGACGCTGACCTCGAGGCGGCGGTCAAGGCGAAAGCCGAGCTATCCGGCAGCAACGCTGAAAACGTCCTGTACGGTATGAAGTGGCTCGGCATGTTCTCCGAGACTCCCGTTCACCGCCGGGGCACCATGCTGGACACCCTGTGCGCCACCCTCGAGAGCAAGATGATGTACGCTCCTGGCGAGCGCGACATGGTCATGCTCCAGCACCGATTCGACGTTGAATACCCTGCCACAAACAAGAAGGAGATCCGCACCTCGACTGGCCTCTGGTTTGGTGTCCCCCATGGTGACTCTGCCATGGCGACGACGGTCGGCGTTCCGTGTGGTATTGCAACGCAACTGATCCTGGACGGTGTCATCACCCGCAAGGGAGTTGTGGCGCCGATGGACATGGAGCTTGTCGCTCCGCTGCTCGAGAAGCTCGAGGCTGAAGGCATCAAAATGGTGGATGAGATCATTGCTTGATTTGATTCAAAGTGATACACTGGCACCAGCATGTTCGAGCCGCTATTCTATTTGTAGAAGGGCTCCCACTCGTTTTAAAATACATTGCAAACTTGCACAACCGGAATGACTTCCCTTAGCCGTGACCAACTTGTCGGGCTTGAATTGTCTAAGAAGTGAAGGTCTGTTGATTTTTAAGACCTCTCATCGTCTTCACGGTCGCCGAGTATTCACACAGCCCGCCAGTTCATCCAGTTCCCCCCGCCCGGCCATCTCCAAAGATGGGCAAGAAGCAGCCCCAAAAGCACGAGCTCCCACTGCACAAAATCATCATGGTCGGATCGGGCGCCGTCGGCAAATCGGCGCTGACGCTCCAATTCATGTACGGCGACTTTATCGAAGAGTACGACCCGACCAAAGCCGACTCGTACCGCAAAAAGTGCGCTGTCCCAGCGAGCGGCGGCGGCGGGGGCAGCGCGCCGCAAGAGTGCTTCATCGACATACTCGACACGGCCGGACAAGAAGAGTACGCCGCGATCCGCGACAACTACTACCGCTCCGGCGAGGGCTTCCTCTGCGTCTTCTCCGTCGTCGAGCGCGAGTCCTTCGAGCACACTGTCGAGTTCCGCGAGCAGATCTGCCGCGTGCTGGACGACGAGCGGGTGCCGTTCCTGCTGGTCGGCAACAAGGTCGACCTCGCGGCGGCCGGGGCGGCGGGCGGCGGGAGGAAGGTGCCGGCGAAGGAGGCCGAGGAGAGGGCGAGGAGCTGGGGGTGCGAGTACTTGGAAACGTCGGCGAAGACGAGGACGAATGTAGACGAGGCGTTTTTGATGCTGGTCGCGAGGATTAGGGAGAGGAAGGAGGCGAGGGAGGGTGGCGGTGGGGCGGGTGGGAACGGTGGGGCGGGGAAGGATGACGGCGATGGGAAGGGGGGCTGCTGTTTGCTGCTGTGAGTGCCGAGCCCCGTGCTGTCAAACGGAGGTGGTGGTCCGCTGCGTCCGCCGGAAGGGTAGAGGGGGGGGAGCCCAACCAACAGAATATAGCATTTATTTTATTGAGTGAAGTCACAACGATACACTTTCGGCTGGAGCAAGTGCGAAAGGAGCTCTCCAAGGTGGATGTGCTATACTGTCGAGGCGGCTGTCATAACTGCCTCCGGCGTTTCATTTGGCCGTGCCGATGCTCTCAGACAGTTCACCCTCCCTCGAGTCCAAGTTCCGCAAAATCCGGAGGTCACGTGTCTTCACCAAAATCGCGGAGTTTCCAGCAATCCGAAGAAGAAGGGTGGGCTCCCTGACACCAAACCCCCGCTTTTTTTTTTGCGGAGAATCCTCATATCGTACATCCAAAACGGAATCCAACTGTCGACCATGGCGCCCTCGTACCACACGTTCCCCATCGAGCGCCAGCGTGCCGTCGCCACTCAGCTGCAGTCCACCATCGCAGTCAACGTAAGTCGGAATGGAAGCGGCTCCGCCACAACTGGCAAACGTTTGGGCCATCGTCACTCAACTTGTCGCCACTTCCATTCCCCAATCCAACAAAAAAAAAGGTCAACGCCTGGGATCACGCCATCTTCCATGGCCTCAAGTTTGTCCAAGCTCACGCTGACGGTCGCTTCGTTTGGGAGATTCAGGTACAGTGGCTCCCTTCCTACCGATTTGTTTCATCGCTCACCTCCCGCACTGCTTTTCCCAACGTGCAGGTGACTCCCACGATGGTCAACCCGGGCGGCACGATCCACGGCGGCTGCCTGGGCACGATCATCGACGTCGCGTCGACGATCGCCAAGCTTCTGATCGACGTCTCGCAGGACCGCGAACCGCTGCCGGGCGTGTCGCTCAGCCTCGGCGTCACGTTTGTCTCTGCGGCCAAACCGGGGGAGACGCTGTTTGTCGAGGTGACGGTGCCCAAAGTGGGGCGGCAGGTGTTTTTCACAAACACGCAGCTGTTTGCAAAGGAGAAGGACGGGTCGAAGGGGAGGCTGGTTGCCGAGGGCCCGCACACGAAGTTTGTCCCGCCTCCGCCGCCGGCCCCGAAGAAGTCCAAGATTTGAGGGTTGATGGGCGCAAGGTTTTTCGCTCTAAAGGGCATGTGCGTGCATGCATGGGCCGCCGATCGGTGACCCTCCATCCGGGGGTGAGGAGGGAGGAGTTGCCTGCGTTTAGACCGTTTGGACCGTCTTCCCAAGAAACCAATAAAGCGTGGAAGGGATCCCTTCTGTTGGTGAACGATTATCAGCAACGTTCCTTTGAGGCTGGAAAGAGAAAAAGAAGCTCTTTTTTGCTCAGAGCGACCACCATCACCATCACCATCATCGGGTGGCTTGAATGATGATGATGAACCACCCCGGAATCCGCGGCCGCAGCAGCGGAAAGGGCGGCACCGACCCTGGATTCGCTGCTGAAGGCGAGCAGCGCAGCAGCACCAGCAGCAGCGGCAGCGGCAGCAGCACTACCACCCCCACCACCACCACAGCAGCTGCACTGCACGGCGAAATACACCCACCCAGGCAGCACCCACCGGAAGCACCCGCCTTGTCGACACCTTCTCCCCAGAGCACGACGACGGCTTTCTCCCCTTCGTTTTCCTCCTCCTCCCCATCCTCCTCCACACCCCGCTCCTCTGGATCCTCGCAGTCGCCGCCGTCCCCGACCTCCTCTGCCCTCATCGCCCTTTCGACATCGCTCGCTGCCAAATCCGGCTCGATCTCGGCGTTCCAGTCTGCTTCCTCGTCCGTCTTCGTCTTCAACTCTGCGCACGAGTCCAAGTACATTTCGACATCAACCCAGCCGCTCCGAATGCCACAAACCCCAGTCGCCGAGTCGGATGCATCAAAGGCGAAAGCGCCGGCGAAAGGCGCCGAGGCTCGAACTGAATTGCGGTGGACTACCATGATTGATACAAGCCCTTCGACGGTGGAGGCTTTGGTTGGCGGTGCGAAGATTGTTCCCACCAGATGGTAAGTCGGTGCACGCAACCCCCGCACAGACAACCCCGTTTATGCTTCTTCTTTTTTTTTTTTTTTTTTTTTTTTTCAGTCGCTACTCCACTCCGCACCTTCGTCTGTTTTCTCAAACTCTCGCTCTTTTGATTGCTGCCACTGAAAGTCGTTGGGCTGCGTTCAGTATTTTAACCAAGTTCGAAACCGAAACCAAAACCAAAACCAAATTCAAGGTCTTGTGAGTCGTGCCGATCGCGCAAAATCAAGTGCGACGGTGCGCGTCCTGTATGCGGAAACTGCTCAAAGCGAGGACCACTTGCCGCCAAGTCCTGCGTATTCCTCGGCAGAAAGTCGCGAGCTGACGACTCAAACGGCGGCGCCGCGCCAGATAGGAGCAAAGGGCAACTCGCCGCTCACCGCAACGGCGCCCAATTCCATGTCCACTCACTCGTGGCGCCATCAAACACTGTGAGCCAGGTCGACGTGAAGCCATCGTTTACACCCGCTTCTTCTTCGACGCTCGTTGAATCGGCTGCACTCGTCGCGGAACCATGCAGCGCCGACAATCAACGGTGTACTCGCGCCAGCGCCCCAATCCAGTTCCCACGACTTCCCGCTATCCAATTCGCAACTGCCCCTACAATCAATCCCGCTGTTCGCCCCCAGCTGCTGATGAGTGCACCCGAGTCGTTGAAAGCATTTCAGTTTCACACATCAACCCCCGGATGTGGTTACGGATACGGCGGCTCGACCCCACCTGTGAGAAAAGCCGTACAGCCTGCTCTGCATTTTCCTCAGTCCTCGCCAATTTCATCGTTTCCACCCTCAACACCACCACCACTTACTCCATCGTGGTGTCGTCCGGAGGCACCAGACAACGAAGAAAAGACACTCGCAGTATCGTTTTTGCGGCTCCCTTTCATCGTACCCTTCATTCACACCGAGTCGTATTTGAAGCGTATTGAGTCTGCCGATCCTTTCTTGAGGTGAGCCTCTCACTGCCACACTCTCGGTTAGAAACTAAATATATCGCTTGCCCTATTGTTGCAATCTAGAATGGCCATTTGCACACATGCCAGTACCATGATGTCCATGCCAACAGAAGCATCAGACTGGTACCGAAATCGCGCCCGAGAACTTAGCCAGACGGCTGTCGATTCTCCCAGCATTGAGGCCGTGCAGGCCTTCCTTGTGATGTCGTTTTACTCCCTAAGTAAGTATGCCACCTCGTTCATTTTTCTGGTGTCTTCCTAACCTCTACCTATCGCTAGGGTTCGCCAACGACGTCGCGGGATGGCAATGGCTTGGAATGGCTTGTCGAATGGTACGAAAGCCTCCTTCATCGAACATTTTATGGCCATCTCTTATCTCCCCCATTTGTGCACCAGGCAATGTTCCTCGAGTTGAACATTGATCCAGATGACGGTTGGCTGAAGGATCGATCATGGCTAGAAAAGGAAAGTCGCAGGCGCACTTGGTTCAACTGCTACTTTTGGGATCGGAGTGAGTCTACTCTTCGTTTTGCAAATGCACGTTCTAAAGTCCTTTTTGTTGTGATCTTTTTTTCTCAGTGGCGTCCGCCATTCGCGGTCGAGACTCTCAAATTCCTCGGACACCTCGGTGTGTCAGCTTTATTTGCAGTGATCTCCTATTTTTCAGCAACTCGGATTCTTCAGTGCTTGCTGCGCAATACGAGTCTATGCGCGGCCCAAAAGACCACCTTGGAACTACGTTGCTTCGACACATTGAGCTGACTGTTGACGCCATGGACCTGTCGCGTCGGGATCTAGTCCTCCTACCGGACTCGTCGCTGATTCATCAGGAAGACGCACTTCACGCCTCGCTTATGCTTTTTCCACTAGAGGCCCCTCATCCTTTCAATCTATGCGTCCAAGAAAACTGGCTCATAAATACGTTGTCACGGCAGGAGAGCTTTGGAATATGGTCCGAGATTCCCTTGTCCATTTTCTCGGGCTTTCAGGCAAACGCATGCGTACTTTACCACCGCCGAATCGCCATGTTCCTCGCTGACCTTGCAGAATGGCTTGAAGAAGACCGGCAATCTCTGCTTTGGCACCGCGACTCCAACAACCGAACGGCCAAAAGCGACGTTCCCCCAGAACCACAGTACCTCCCACCGCCAACTGCACCACGATTCAACGCCGACTACACCATCCCCCTCTGTCGAAGCCTCGCGGCTTCGACGACACTGGGGCACCAGTTCACACTCCTCCAGTCGTGCCACCTCCGAATGCCCCAGACCCCCGCGATCCTCCTCTACTTTGCCCTCGAAGGGCTCACCTCCCTCCTCCTCCTGGACAGCGCCACGGTCGCCATCCAGTCCGTCGAGCGCCGACACTCGACGCCGCGCTCCGCACTCCACCCTTTCGCCGCCTGCGTGCCTGTCCGCGACGAACTCACCGAGCGGCTGTACGAGTACTCGGGCCTCCTCAAGGTCCTCGGCGTCGCCGAGCAGTGCGTCGACGCGTTCACCGTCATGATCTGCAAGCTGCGCAAGGACAAGGGCGCCAGCGGGTGCGTCGAGCGGTTCGAGGCCGGGCTGCGCGGGTTCTTGCAGAACAGCGTGACTGGGTCGGGGACGGCTGGCGGCGGCGGCGGCGGGGGCGAAACCGGCCCGGTGCTGGAAGGGAACAGTCGCGGGAACTGGGGGTTTGAGGTGGTGCGGTGGCTGGAGCGGCGCAAGCCGCTGCTGCAGAGGATGGCGGAGGTGTACGCGGCCGGGGTCGCGTTGATGGAGGCGTGAGTGGCGGACTATGCTTGTTGCTCCTTTAGGGAAGGGATTAGAGCACCCCCGACCTCCCTGTACACTGCTCACTGGTTGCGTCCCTCCCGTTTCTTTCTTCATTTTTTGTTGTAAACATTTTCATCATTATTGTTTGTTTATCGTTTGTCACAGGAGACATAGAGGCGAAAAACGGACGGTTGAAATGAGGACATCTGTTGTTTATTGTAGGCACACCAGAATGACCATAGACTCATCATTTTTGAGGTGGGGGAAAACGTGAAAGATGCTTGTTTGTGCCATTCCATCTTGCCGCTTCTTTGAACAGGGCGTAGTACGTGAGCGACGCCCGAACGTTCAAAAACGGAAGAAACAAGCAGAGGAGCATGAAGTGGAAGGCGGTCAAGAAAGAACAAAGGTGGGCCCATTGAATGCATTCGCGCGGGTGGAAGGAGAGCATTCAGGTCGGGGATCGATTACTGATTAAGCGGTCATTTTTTAAATTTTTGAGGCACGAGAAGGAGGGGTAGGAGAGAGAATTGGAAAAAACCGGGTTTTACTGCTTGAGGCGGCAGTCCTGGGTGGAAGCAGACCACATGGACTGAATCAAGTACTTTCCGTTGACGCCAAAGTCAACGTTAAACGCGCCGTCGTACGGGTCGGTCGCGCCGATCCCTTGCACCGACAAAAAGTACGGCGCGCACTTGTCGCCGTTCTCCTCGCCGTCGCTGTCGCGCCACGCGTTGGCGTAGTCCGACGCGGTCTCGGCGATCTCGTGCGCCAGGATGCTGAGCATGCCGTCGCCGTTCTGGTTCTTGTTCACCGAGTACGCAGTCTCGGTGTGGTTGCGCCAGTACCGAGGCATGCAGCCGGCCGTGCCCTTGGAGGCGCCTGGGGGGGGCAGCGTGCCGGGGCACCGTGTGGGGTCGCCGACCATGCTGAATTTGAGGCTGTTGGTGGACGTGATGCCGTGGTAGCTGTGGTTTGTTGTGTTTGGGTGTTTGTGTGCGTGTGTGTGTGTGTGTGTGTGTGTGAGCACGTTTGCAAGACAAGAAAGTGCAGCTCAAAAAAAAAAAAAAAAAAAAAAAAAACCCCACACACCCGCAGTAGTCCGTGCAGAACCCGCCGTTGCTCGACGATTCTGCCACGTCGTTCGCGACAAACACGACGTAAATGCCGTTCGCGTCCTTGGGCCACTTCTTTGCGGTGACCGCAGCGTTGATGATGGTGTTCATGCTTCCGCTGGCGAGGTTCTTTCCGCGCGAGTAGTTGTCGTTGAACGAGTCGACCCAGGCGATGTTGCCGTTGATGGCGCCGTTGCTGCCGGTGTAGGTCTTGGACACGGTCCACCAGTCGCTGCCGCCGAGGCCCTTGATAAAGTTTTGCACGATCGTGCGCGTGCTGTTGGAGTGGTTGCCGTAGAAGATGGAGTAGATGTTGATGCCGTTGGCCATGACCTTGCCTGGAGTGGAAGCGGGAAGAAATGGGATGGATCGAGTTTTAGAAAAGACGACGCGGGGGGAGGAGAGAACTTGAAAGAGAGGAGGGGATGGGGTGGGAAGGAACTCATTTTGGCAAACGTACCGCCACGGTAGGTGATGGGCGGGGGATTAGCGGGCTGGGCGGGCTCGGAGATGGTGTACTTGACCGAGGCGGCGGCGTCGACGGCGGCGCCCTGCATGAGGTGGACGGCGTTGGGGCGCGGGTAGGTGACAATGGCGGCGTCGGTCAGCTCGGTGAGGGCGGCGACGGGCGAGACGAGCGCGGCGGCGGCGGCGGCGATGCACGAGACGATGAGGTTGAGCTTCATGGTTGGCTGGTTGCTGATGTTTTTGACTATTAGGGTAGGGGAAAGGTAGAGGTTCTGAGGGGTTGAGAGGTGCAACTACACAAGCCCTTTTGATTGAGGTTGGACAAAAGATTACTGTATTCGTTAATACTGCCCTCTCCCTCCCCACCCGCTCCCTTTTTATCCGGAAGCGAGAGCGAAGAAAACGGAACCATTTTTCCCGTCCAAAGTTCACAAATTTGCGCTCTGCTTCAGTGCTGCTGCTTTGTTGTTGCCAACGGTTTGCCCGATTTGGTCAATCCAGTGGTCAGTGGTGTGTGACAAACACCAAATATGGAGTAGGCCACGTTGCATTGATTGTCGGCACACAGGCGGTCGCTCTTGTCTGTCTCTCTGCCTATCTGGCTGAGTGCAGATAAAAACGTACTGAAAATCTTTGTCTTTTTGATGCTCTGATTTGTAAGACAGAAATGCTTGGCTCACCCACGTGCCTCTCGATTCTTCCGCAAATCTGTTTTCAAAGACAAACAAACAACTGGCTGCAAATATTGGAAAAAACCATTCGCCACGTGCCCCGCTGCCTGCCACTCTCACGCGCGTCACACATTACACACACACACACACTCTCTCTACTCCTCGGCGGCGACCACCGTCGCCGCACGCAGCACGCGCTGGATCTCGTCCGCGCTGGGAAACTCGCGCGTCGCGTCGCGTAGCCGGTCGAGCGGCGCCGCCGCCATCCCGATCAGTGCCTCGAGCGTGCCCGACTTGGTCGGCGCGACCGCCGGATGCGGGTGCGTCGGTCCCATCATCTTGATGCGCTGGAACTGCAACCCCATCTCGTCCAGCTCCGCCGAGCTGTGTGCGCGGGGTCGGGTAGGAGGTGGGGAGAAATCATTTTTGGAGTTCATTTGGGTATTAGAATTCAGCGTTACCACTCCAGAAAATAAACAAATGGAAAAATTCAGTTGGAACACGACGTCGAACCTGAACCTCTCGCGCATCTTGACCAGATCAACCGTCTCCTCCTGCCGAATGTGCTCCTTGAGCTCTTCAATAATCTTGTCCAACACCGCCGAAAACTCTGGCGTCCCCACCCTTTCCGTCATGCCGTCCAGCTCCTTGAGCATCTTTTGCACGCGGCTGTGCGAGTGCCGCGCGTCGTCCGCCAGGTGCGCGCCGTCCGGCACCTCCTTCTCGAGCCGCGGGTACACGACCACCTCCTCTCCAGTCGAGTGGCGCGCAATCTCCCAAATGATCTGGTGCGCCCACTTGCGCTGCTGCTTGCCTAGGTCGACAACCCCGCCGCCGCCCGCCGTAGACAAAGCCTTGAACTCGCGGTAGTACGCCATGATCTCCCGGTGGTCGATAAGGATTTGGTCGTTGATGGCCGTGCTGCGCCACGGCGCTACCTTGGACACGGCCCCCGGGCTGTCGCCGGCAGCTACTTTTTCAACGTCAAAGGACGGGTCGCCGAAGCGGTTCGGCGAGTTGTACTCCTTTTGGTGCGAAGCGACCGTGGTCATGCCAATGTTGGACGATCGCGCGAAAGCGTTGGAGCGTGGGTGGCGGAGCACGAGAGCCGGTCGGATGAAGAGCTTGGGGAGCTTCAGTCGAGGCAGTTTGAAGGTGGTGCGGGGGTGATAGTCACTTTTCTCTCTCTTTTGGTGGGATATTTGGCTCAATTTAAATGAACGATTGGGAGACAGTTTGGCCTGCACATTCTTTTCCCCGATTGTCACGCAGTACTGTCTCCCACCCGATCGAACGTTGATCCACGCACCAGCTGTGCTTTCAGATCGGCTGAATGGACTGCGTACTACAAATGCACGTGTATTGTTGCATTATGCCAGAGTAAGACTGGAAACAAAGAGGAAGCGAAAGGAGCACCATGCTACTCCTCCAACCGATCCGAAATCTTTGCGAGTAACAGGCGCTTCACTTCGATGGGGCTTGGAAATGATATCAGTTGCTTCCTCAGCTTGTCGAGAGGTATGGCGACCTTTTCGACAACTTCAACCACCCTCTTTGGCTCACGTGAGGCCAACACGGGTCGCGCATTCGTCGGCTGCATTCGCTTCACCATCATGAAAAGCTCTCCAGCCTCCTGCTGCTCGTCCTCGCTCATCACCTTCTTCATCTCCTGCAGCTCCACCGTCTCCTCGTGGTTAATGTGCTCCGCCAGCAACTCCATCGCCTCCTCCACCTTCTCCATAAACAAAAACTCCGTCTCCCTCGTGTCCACCATCTGCGCCACTATCTCCAGCACCAGCTTGTCCACCTCCTCGTGCGTCCGCCGCGCCTCCTCCGCCAGAGGCACCAGCTCGTCCCGCCCGCTCTCCTCCATCTCCGCGTACAGCACCTCCTGCTCCGCGACAGAGTGCCGCGTCATCGCCCACAGCAGCTGTCCCAGCCACCGCCGCGCCTCCGCGGCGTCGAACCCGCCGCTGGCTTGCGTTTGCGCCCGCACGTGCTCGAAGAGAAGCTGCACCTCCCGGTGGTCGACGAGGAGCGCGTCGATCAGCGACGTGCTGGTGGCGGGGTTCGACGCGACCGCGCACGGCGCGCGGGCGGCAGGGACTCGTGTAAAGTCGTAGTCCTTGCCGGGAAGCCGGGATTTCTTGGCGCTGCTCCCGCCGCCACCGCCGCGCGGGCTCGACGCGCTGCGGCGGAGCACGCGACCGCCGCTCTTTTTGCGCGTGGGCGGCTTGTCCTCCTCGGCCTTTTCGTCCTTGGGCTTCTCGTCGTCGTCGCCTCCGCCACCTTGCTGGTCTTGCGCTTGGAACCGGCGGCGGAAGACCTTGCCCCGCTTGGGGGGCGCTGGCTTTGTCTGTGTCTCCTCGCTTCTGCCCTCGTCTTCGGCGTCCTCCGCGTCCTCTTTGTACTCGAGCTCCTCGTCCTCCTCCTCCTCCTCGTAGACGTAATCTTCGTCCTCCTCGCCTTCGTCTTCGTCTTCATCCTCTGCCTGCTGGCCGGGCGCACCTTCTCCCTTTCCACCACCCTTCATTTGCTGCTCCATATCCGCGCGAAGAACCTCCTTGACCTCTTTCGGGCTGGGAAATTCACCGAGCGACTCTCGCAACTCGTCCATGGGTCCCGCCATCATTTCCATAACGTCGCGAATTTTCTGCTTTTGGGGTTTTCCAGGAGTCGGGCGAGCGTGGATGGGCTCCATCCGCTTCACGGCAAGAAGAATTTCGCCGAGGTCCGTCATCCTCTCTTCGTCAAGCCTAATGAGGAACTTCATAGTTGGCGTGTGCAATGGCAAGGCAGCACACGAAAGGCTTGAAAGGTTGGGGAAAAAAGAAGCAAAAATATATAAAAACGGGCACTCAACTGCTTCTTCATCAGTACCAAATCCTCCATCTCCTCCTGCGCCATGTGCGCCTTCAGCTCCTCCATCACATCGTCCAGCTTGCTCATAAACTCCTTACTGCCCACAGCTTCCATCTCCTTGACCAGACCACGAACCGCCTCCTCGACCTTCTCGTGCGCCTTTTCCCCTTCCTTGGCGAGCTTTCGCGACTCCCCTCCCATCTTTTCCATCTCGGGGTACATGACCAGCTCCTCAGCCTTGGAGTGGCGCATGACCAGCCACACTAGCTGCGCAGTCCAGCGCCGGAGATCGGCGAGGGTGCTCTCGTCACCGCCGCCGCCGCTCTCGGACGCGGCGGATGCGGCGAGGGCCTTGACGCGCTGGTGGCATTTGACGGCGTCGCGGTGGTCGAGGAGCACGATGTCGTTGAAGGCGGTGCTGGTTGTGGGGTCGTCTGAGACGCGCGAGGGGGCGTCGATGAAGGGGACAGTGGCGATGTCGTAGTAGCCCATTGGTTGAGGTTGGGATTATATTTATTTTTGGTTGTTTCTTGGATATTTTCGACTCGTGCGTTGTTGCCCCGCACGAATGGGAGACGTTTGATATGAATGACAAACGGTGCCTGTTTCTTGGGAAACAGTTGTGTGTGTTTGTGTGTGTGTGTGTGTGTGTGTGTTTGTGGTAATGTGTATGCTTATGGAAAGACTGCGTGCGGGCGGGTGGTCAAAATCATTCAAATGCCGTGCCAAGCAAGCATTATACTGTACTGAAAGCGAAAGAGAAAAAAAAAGAAAATAAAAAAAAGAAAAGAAAAAAAAGAAAAGAAAATAAAATAAAGGAGAAGAAGAAAGAAGAAATGACGCCATCGATCTTGCAAGTGTCGAAACTCTACCGAAACCCTGGACGCTAATGCTGATTGCGCCACCGCCCGCCCGCAATCCCCAATGTCGCGAACGCGCGCCGATGATGATGATTTGAAACGCTCGCACGAAGGATCATCGGCCGCCAGCCCCCTCCCTGCAAGTATATAAAACACACGCTGCAGTTCCCTCCACTGCCCCTCGGCGCAACTCCTCCTCCTCCTCCAAGTTCGTGCTTACACCACACACACACACAAACACCCTCATCCAATCCACGAAGCAACAATGGCGCCAGCAGTCGCAGAGAAAGCCCCGGAACCGAACTCCTCCAACCTCACAACGCCATCCACAGCGCCATCCGCCGAGACCAAGAAGGCGGTACTCTCTCCCGCCCAAGCCGGATGGAGCGTTGACGATATAAAGCGCGAATACCCCGTCGACCCCACCTTCACCTACTTCCCCAGCCGCCCGCAGTGGGTCGAGCGCCAGATTAAGAACGCCCCAAAGGCTCGTGGCGTGCCGCTCCCTGAAGGATTCCCGACTGCGATCGAAGGCCCATCGGTAAGCGGTTTCCTCCAAACATCCGAACTTGAGGAGTTCCCCTCGCGCCCGCTCCCTAATGTTATTGTCCGCAAAGGTTTGGGACGGCTTTGAAGTCCAAAACAACCCAGAGAAATGGCTGTACACCCTCACGGAATCCGACAACGCGGAGCTCCGATCCGCGTTCACCCACTGGAAGTCCCTCGACCTCCCCCTTTCCAAGCTAAACCGCACAACTTTCCCTCTGTCTGACGAGCTCAAGGCCCGCACCGAAGTCTGGGTGGACCAGCTGCTCAACGGGCTCGGGTTTTTCCAAATCCGTGGATTCGACATTGACAACTACACGGACGAGGAGGCAACCATCATTTACGCGGGACTGGCCTCGTACATTGGCGACAAGCGGCTGAACCAAGTACGCGGCGTGCTCGCGCACATCCGAGCCGATCGTGAGTTTCTCGAAAACAGTCTTCCAAGACGCCCATGCTTACTGACTCCAAAATTTTTGCCTGTCCACAGCCAGCTTCAAGCCCGAGGACATTGCAGCGCCCGCGCAAGAAACCGTCTTCCAAGTTTACCACACGGACGCGATTCCCGGCGGCAACATCGCCTCCTTCCTCGTCCTGCACGGCGCCGCGTCCGGCGGCGACTCGCAGCTGGCGTCCGTCGGGAAGGTCTACAACGACATCGCAAAGACCCGCCCCGACGTCATCGCGACCCTCGCGTCCAAATGGACCCTCGACATTGGCAACTACCTCCACGGCACCCCGGGCAACCACGTCGAGCGGCCGCTGCTGTACTACGACAACGGCCGCATCGTCGCCGCCATCGCGCGCCGCAGCGTCACGGGGTACGGCATCTGGGGCAGGCACAAGAGCCTTCCAAAGGTGACCGAGGAGCAGAAGGAGGCGCTCGACACGCTGCACTTTTTGGGGGCGAAGCATGGCGTGAATATTCCGATCCGCCGTGGGGACATTCAGTTTTTGAACAACTACGAGGTGTTCCACGCGAGGGAAGAGTACAAGGACAGCGAGGAGACTCAGCGGCATCTGGTTAGGTTGTGGTTGAGCACGGAGAGGATTCAGTGGGAGAAAAGCGACAGTGGGCATCTCAAGGGTGAGGGAAAGACTCGGTTTGAGAAAGAGGACGACGCGGAAGAGACCTGGAATTTTGATCCCCGCAGCTTCTTGCAAGGAAGCAGCTCGGGGAAAAAGGATGAGTACTGAAAGTGACCAGCCGAGGAGGAGAGATCGCTTGGCGGAGCTTCTGTGCGTCTGTGTTGTGTTGATATCATTCTTTATTTTCTTCGAATAAACTGTCTCGTCGCAAAAAAGAAGGATCTCTTGACGAAAAAAGACTGTTGGTTTTCAACCTATGACGCTCGATTGCAAGTTGGGGACAAAACAGCTTTCACACCCATACATTCGCACGGTAGATTCCGCGCATCAATTCCTCGGCACGCTCGCGGACATCCGCATCTCCTTGTCCAATGAAGGAGACAGGACCAATTGTCCTCGGATCGCAGCCTTCTGGGTACGTTCCTTTATCACCGGGAACCGGTCGCCCGCCCCATCTAACGAGCCATGCAGAGAGTCCCCATCTGTTCCAAAACGTTGGCTTGACGTAAATTGCGGTCGGTTCATCCTTCATGAAGAGCCGATCGCCCACAGCCTCAGCAATGAACACCGGCCGGGACCTCGGTAGCATGAGGTGCCTGACAAACAGAGCCCTCGCGTACAGCAACCCGCGGACGACGACGGCGACGAGCTTGGGAGGGGGAGTAAGTCCCAGCGCCCGGACCATCTTTTCGTCGATGAACGACAGGAGCACCGCGCGCATGACGGGCCGCAGCGCGCTCGGGTACGCGGCCATCAGAGACTGCAAGCCGGCCTCGGCGACGGCGGTGTTGTCCGGGTGGAACTGCATCATCCGCGCCTCTATCCCGTCAAACTCTGCCACGAACTCGTCAAACGTCCGCGGCGTCCTCGCGATGCCCATCTTGAGCCCGACCTCGTGCCATACGGCCGCGGCCGCCGCGTTCTCGAGCGGCGTCGTCCGCCGCCACTCGTACGCGTCGACGTACCGCGCGGGGCCGACGACGAAGGCGGAAAGGACGTACGCCATCGAGTCGCGGTCGATGTGCTTCTTGTAGTGCTCGTGCAGCCAGTTGACGCGCGCGATAATGGTGTTGGCGTGCAGCGAGTCGGCGGGCTCGACGGTCCACGCGTGCACGGCGAGCACCGTGTCGACGAAGCGCTTGGAGCTTGCGGCCGGATTGCAGATCTGGCGCGTGGCGACGAGCAGCTTGGAGACGGTCGGGAGCGCAAAGGAGCGGAAGAGGGACAGCCCGGGCGCGATCTTGGACATGAAGGGGAACTCGAGGGTGGTGGAGGCGACAAAGATGCTGCGCGCGGCTTCGGGGGTCAGCGAGAGCGGGTGCTGCCCGTGCTGCGCAATGAGGTCGTTGATGCGGCGATGCCGAAGGATCCTGACGAGCAGGAGATACGCGACGACGGCGGCCGTCGCCGCGCCAAGAAGCCCTTCTGGCATCCCTTCTTCTTCTTCTTCGCTTCCGTTGGAAAGAGACACTGTTTTTTTTTAATTTTTGTTTCGGCGACTGCGCAGTGAACGAACTGGAGGGACGGTCTGCTCGGAACCCGGCACGAATCCCGACCTTCCTTTTCTGGCTTTGACGTATGCCAAACTCGGATCAATAACCCGATCGAGACCGACTTCGTCCTCTTGGCATTTTTCGAATCCCCGAGAGCGAGCAATGCCGAAGAGATGGGTCGTGGACAGTGAGGAGCCACGAGGACGAGGATTGGGGGCTGCGCGGTGCGCAGTTCGAAACAAGGGAACGCGGTGGTTGTTGTCATTCAAATAGTTTACTATGCGTGCAAATTGACGGAAACAAAACAAAAAGGTGAGACAGCGAAAATGGGGCTCGAGGAGCCGTGGATTTTCTCCTCAAAGGTTGGGCCGAGGCACTGTGGGAAGCGCCACAGTGTGTATCGTCTGCGAGACGAGGCCCCCCCTCGTCCCGTCAGCGTTTTTCTGGTATATTTCGATCCTGGCAAACATCATGGTTTTCCGTATCGCGGGGAGCGCTACCTCGACAAAGATGGTCTCTCCAAGCTTTGCCGCCGACACGAAGCTTGTCGACAGGTCGACGGACGGGCCGAGAATCACTGTGCGCCCCTCTCCCGTGTCGGTCAGACCTTTGGCGACGGAAGTGGCCACGTCAACGATCGTGGAAAGGCACCCGCCGTGGAGACCGTCCATTCCATTCACCATTAGCTTGGTCACCTAAGTCAAGGAGTTGCGTCGGGTCAATAACCATCTTCTGAGAGTCGCGAAGCAGACATCACGAACATTGAGCTCCCAAATAAACCGTCCGTCTTTCGTCGCCTCAACAAATTTGAGCCACTTGAATACCTCTGGGTCCCAGCGGCCAGTGTACTGTCAATCTGGGGTTAAATGAGGGCGTCGTAAGAATTCTATGCGACAAGTACCATGCTTGACCGCTCGGCCTGCTGTTCCTTTGCTATTGCGCGCTGGCGGTCAAGTGGAAAAGAGTGAAACGGCGGCATATGGGGACTGGATGTTGGGTCTGTCGATGGAAGAGTGCTTTGGGAGGAGGCGCTTGTGTTCTACCACCCCCAACCGCTGCTGCGGCTTTATTTATAGCAACGGGCGGATTCGCCCGCATTAGAAATGTTGGCGCATTTGTCTTCATTTGGCGGCAAAAGGGTTCTTCCGAGCTTCCGCGCTCAGATTCTTTGTCCAAAAGAAGAAAAAAAATGAAAGGAAGAAAAGAAAAAGAGAAAGAAGAAAAAAAGGGGGTTTGAGCGTGGCTTTCTTCGGTTCCCTTTTTTTTTTTCTTTTTTTTTTTCTCTTTCTTCATTTTTTTCACCCGCATCGTCCCAAATGGCGCCACTTCATCAACAAATTCACGGGCCAGCCCACGCAGCAGCCTCTCTTAATACACGGCCCTGGTTGGATATTCGCCGAACCTCGCTCGCTCGAGTACAGTGGTGTCTGTGAACCAGCCAGCAACCAACACCAAACTCGGAAGGCATGCCGGTGGCTGCGTGTCGCGCCCCCTCCCCCGTAATGTCAAAAACACTCGCAGTCAACCATGGCCACCACTCCCTCAGACGATGAGCGCCCACACGGCCACCCTCTTTACGCTACCAGAGTACAATGAAAATCATTCAGCCCGCAAAACGTACAGCACTTTGAGCGCCTGATACTGACAACGCATCTTCACCACGACGAACTAATTCGCCACCTCTCGCTCTTTCCTGGCAATGCACAAGTCTCCAAGAGACCACGTACTCGGTTCGCATCCTCGAATTCCCCTCGTCACAGTCGGGCCAATGACAGTCAGCACAATAGTTAGGCGCTCATACAGTCGCGATTCAAGAGTGCGCCTCTCGCTGAGATTCCTTACAACCACATCGTTTCACTAATGTGCGTAGTCTTTTGCAGACCCTGGAAGCAGAATTCTGTTCGGAGACTGCACAGCGACAGCGTGCAGTGCACACCGTTGATCCTCTAGCCCCACTGGCAAGCAAAGTCAAGTAGTGGGCACCACAAGCGGCGATTGAGCCCGAATTCAGAGTTAAGTGCACTGAGCAGGATGCAACAAAAGTTTGTGGTCAGACTCAAGCAAAGTCACAGATTTGGCGTTGCTGTGCTGACTCAAATAATTTTAACGTGGGATTTATGGAACTTTTGATCATTCCAAACTCCAAAGTCTCCTTCAGCAAAAAATAAATAAAATAAAAATAAAAGTTTTTCAGTTTTTTGTTCTTTTTTTTGTTTTCAGAGTATTTTTAGTCTTTTCTATTTACAGCAACAGCCAAAAACGTTGCCATCCCAAGCAAGAAACAAGCTGGCATGTTTCAACAGACAGGTCCTGCCAAGGTTCCTTAGACCATCCGTCTTTTTTCTGACTTGTTTGTTTTGGTTGGTGGGGGTTGGGAGGAGAAAAAGAAAATGAAGAATCATTCTTTTTATGTTTTGGCGACAGGTTTTTTCTCTTCTTGTTTCCTAAGGGCAGGAAACTATAGTACAGGATGTCAAATAGGGTTCAAATTGACACTATATTCCGACATTTTTAGCTCCTTTTGGTATTATTTTGTAATCTGAGCAGTACACTTTTGGCGCTTTTTATTGGGTTGCGCGATCGGACACGCTGATTCAATAATTTCTGTCAGCACGCAATATTCTCGAAATCTTATCCCACAACGATTGAGGGAGTCTCAAAATTTGGCTCTGCGCTGAGTGGGTGTGGCAAGTAGTCTCTACAAGTTGCACTGCGTCCGACCACCCAGGTTCGAACTGGGGACCTCATGATATCAACACCAGAAATTACAGTCATGCGCTCTTCCAACTGAGCTATGGTCGGCCATATTAAGCTTTTCGCCCTTGCAGTCATGAAACTCAGAACCGAGACCAAGATCTTGAGCAGGAAGCAGCAGCAGATTGTCTTGCCAAGCCCAAGGCAATCTCTCTGGGCGCTCAGAGGCATCGCTAGGGTCCAGCGTCTGGCACTGACCAAATTGGACCAGACTTGATGAAAATTTTGGTTTGGTCCAAATTATCAAAGGAGTCTGTCAGGAACATGGCAGGACAGGACAAGGGCAGGAACTGAGAGGAGTGATGATTGTATTGAAAACAATAATTCACTTGAGGGATGGGACAGGTCCCCCATCCCCCTTTTACACCTTTTGAGAGTCTTCCTTGTCAAGACTCAAAGAAAGTTCCAGCAAGAGCAATTAGTAATACAATGATACCAATGATACCAATGACAGCAAGACAAGTCAGGAAAGCAAAGAAGGTTCCAGAAGGTTCCACAAGGTTCCAAGAAGGAATGTTCTAGAAGGTTCCAGAGGTTTCCAGAGGTTGATTCATAACAGAGTCCAACTCAGACATTTTTTGTGATTAATATTACCCACCAGAATCGAAGTGTGACCTTCTCCTGTTGACAGGACACCCACCTAGGGAGACGCTCTGCCAACTGAGTCAAGAAGGCGACAGACACTACAGCAACCAGTGCTTCCCATAAATCGCTACAATCTTTCATCCGGTCCAAATTCCATATCCTGCTGTACACAGTCAGCCAGCTCGCCACAAAAGCAAAACATTCCAGCCACAATATTCCGGTTTTTTCACGTTTGATGGCGACAGAATGCAGATCAGAGGGTCCACCGCAGTGCCACCGTTTCAGACCATAACTTGGGAGGGTTTGGCTCCGTTTGCTTAGAATGTCAGATCACGCAAAGCCTAGAAAAAAAAAGGAGAGGCACTGCGAGCACAACCCCCTTTTTTCCGGGCAAAACATATATATAATCTCCTGGTTCTCATCAGAACCCAGAGGGCCGTGTGTCCGATAGGGATTGGAATCTACGGGGTGAAAGAAAGACACGGGCTGGCGACAGGGATCGGCCGCAAGGGAGTGCAACAGCCGGGAATCGGACCCGGGTCTACCGCGTGGCAGGCGATAATTCTACCACTGAACCACTGTTGCCTGTTTGATCTATAATTCCGGCGTTATCATGACGCTCATTATATTCGCCTGTCCAAAATGATTTTGAACAAGAACTGCGAGGTAAGCGGCGTCGTGAAAACAGAGTGCACAGAGTCATTCACCGCACTGCTGCACTGGCGGTGTTCCCCGTTAGAAGGTTTTGCCAGCAACACAACATTTTGCTCTCCCTGGACCGATGTGGACTAGGAATGGTGAGTGTGTCTTATTAGCACTCCGCTGTTGCTCTTTTGCTGCTTGAGGGTGAAGCTGGGTTGTTCCACTGGCCCTTGCCCCTGCTGCCACCTTCTTCCCACCATGACTTCTCAAACTGTCAACGTGAATTCTAAGGTCACTTTCTATTCAATGATGTTTGGTGGTGAGGCAACTGCGGGGACGCGGTCAGGTGCTGTCCCCATTGATTGAAGCACCTTGGTGTCTGACGGAAACAAATCCACTGCACAGTAAGTCGCTTGCGCGCAGGAAACTGTCCACGGCTGCAGTGTTCTGGCCGACGGAGGAAGAAAGACAGGCACTAAATGTTAATGTAATTTATTTGTCATGAACGCAACGTGAGGAGTTCACAGCTTTGGATTCGGCACGACTATCGGGTGGGTCGACCCAGCGATCAGCACGTCGCGTCGCCGCCGACGACGCAGCGGCATTGACGTTAATTTTGGCCGTCGTAAACGTGACAAACGGCCCTTTCTTCGGCACGGCAACCTCGGCGACCAGCGTGTCGCCCAGCCGGGCCTGCGCGCAGAACGTCGTCGACAGCCTCAGCGACGCGCCCACCGTCTGGCACAATCCCTGCGCCATATCTTGGATCCCTTTTGTCGAGAACGTCAGTACGTCCACGATCGTTGCGGTCCACCCGCTCCGAAGGCGGCCTGATCCGTCGACCATGCGGTGGGCTGACCTGTTTCGCAGGAGTGGTGGGAAGCGTGTAAGGCCGCTGGTACGGGAGGTTTTCGATATGGGGCAAAGGCAGACTTACCTCAATCTCCACACGACAAGCCCGTCCTCGCTTCGGATGAGCCGCATGGCTTTCAAGATGGCAGGCGGCCAACGGACGTCTTGCTCGATCATCAGATTGGTGGTGGTGGGGGTTGGCAGGGGGTTAGTCACAAGTATGGTTTTTCACTCCGAGCAAGTTGGTTTCGGGATCTAACGATGCGAAATACCGTACCAAATAAGCGACCCATTTGGGCCAGGAAGCGATCGAGCAGCACGCGCTGCTGGGCGATCGGCAGCCGTGCAGGAGCGCCATGGGGACTCCCACCTGGTAGTGTGTGCTGCGTTGCGGGAGTCGGGCGGCGGCGGCGGCGTGCGGGCGGCGCCTGGTCACAGCAGAGCACTCAAACCGGAAGAACAGTTAAAGGCGGCAATGGGATGTGACACACATCCAAGTGCATGCAAATACTGCAAGACTTACCACAAAAAAAGTCTAAGAGGAGAACATCGTGCAAAACTGCGTTGCCGACCGCCGGCATTCTTTCACAGCGCCAAAACCAGAAACCCGTCGTCTTCGGCCGCCGCCGCTGCCCAAGCCTCTCGCAGGGCCATCGCCCCTTCGTCCGACGCCAGCGTGTAAAACGCAAACGGGGAGCGGCCGCGTCCACTGCACGCTTCTTCTTCTTTTACGAACAGCGAAGACAGGGTGAAGAGGCGCGAGTGCTCGTCTGGCGGCAGAAGGCGCCGTGCCGCGAAGGCTACCGGCGACGACGGCGGAGACTGGTACACGTCTATTGGGGCGAAGTGGTTGGCGCATTTGGGGCGCCGGTAGGCGGAGACGAACGGCGTTGTGTCCTTTCGCTTCCGGAGGGAAGCTGGTTCCCGAAGACAGCCTGCTGTAAAGACATCTGTTCGCGCTTCGACGCACATGCTCTCAGCGACATTGAAAATGACATTAGCACCAAACGTCATTCCGTCTATCGGTATCGAGAGCTTCAGCAAGAAGGAGCGGGAAGAGCATGATTCCGGCACGACGGGAATCATGTTGACAACCGCTTGCCGAAGATGAAACTGGTATTCAGTTAGGAAAGCCTTTCTGTTTCGTCTTGCACTGAAAGGTCGGGTGAATAGCCGCCAGCGACAGGCACACGCACAGTTGCCGCCATAAATCAAAATACCTGGTGATGTTCGTTCGAACAAGCAAGTGGGCAAATTGTGCCAACGACCTCGACACTTCGCGCTTCTCGAGAAACGCCTCATACTCAGCCGCTTCGCCTTCGTACCGGGCCACGGACCTCGCCCCGCTGGAAACCCCCGGATCCAAGAAGCACTCGCAGGTAACCGAAGTGAAGGTTAAAAAAGGCCACTCGTACCCGTCTGTCCGCAGGCTCCGCAGCCAGAAGGCCGACGACGACGACGACGCCGACGACGACGACCACGGGTGGTCTTGCTCCATCCTCTGCAACGTGCGCGCGGCGAACTCCGCCAGCACCATCCCGAGATCGTACGCGCACGGCGTCGCGACGCTGCGCGCGTTTTCCGCCAAGTTGTTGTGGCAATTCATTGGATCCAGCACCCGCGGCGTCGTCGTCGGCGGCCCACGGGCCGATTCGGGGAGCTCGTAGAACACGTCCTCGTCGGCGCCAAACACCACGTCCAGGCTCGGCCAGTCCGCAAGCATTCGCATGCACCGGACGAACCCGCGCCGCAGCATCTCGCCCGGGTCCGGCAAACAGCCGCGGCGGCGGGCGGCAGCGGCGGCGGATTCGGCCGCCACGATGGTCGCGGCCCGCACCGCAACGAGCTCCAGCAGCAGCTTGCGCCCTGGAAACGATTCGACGGCCATGAGAGCGCCCCACGCCTTGAGCAGCAGCACCAGACGCATGCACCCGACGCGGTTCGCGAGCGCCGCGCAACGCCGCCGCAGCCACAGCGTCGAGCACTCCGTCACCTCGACCGACAGTGCGCGCACCGTGTCACCGCTCGGCGTATCTCCGCTTGGCGGGTGCCGCAGGAAGACCCGCTCGTGCCGCCGCCGGCACTGCGCCCACCGCCGCTCTGCGGCGGCCTTCTTCGAGGAGGAGAAGGAAAAGGAGGAAGAGTTGGAGGAGGAGTCCCTGTTATCGGCGGCGTCGATCTGCCCCCCAAAAGCGTCGTAGTCGTCGTCGTCGTCGTCGCCGTCGCCATCATCGTCGTCGTAATCGTCGTCGTCGTCGTCCACCGCCATGAGGTCAAACTGCTCCTCCAGATACCGCACTCGCACGACCCGCTTCCCGCACAGCCTCACCTCCCCGCCGCCGCGACCGCCCAGCATCGGACACAGTGCGCTGCGCGCAGCGTCCAGCAGCAGCATCGTCGCCGCGTGCTCGCCGCCGCCGCCAATGCCACCGATGGCGGGGGGCCCGGCAACGGGGTGCCGCGTGCGCACGTACAGCACGACGTCGACGTCGACGGCGGCGGCGGCCAGCGCGGTGTGCTTGCCGACGGAGCCGACGACGGCGTGGCGGCGGATGGGGCGGAGGGCGCCGGCAAAGTGCGGGCCGAGGAGCGAGACGAGGTGGCGGGCGGCGCGGCGCAGGCGGGTGCGCTGGTCGCGGGTCAGGGACAGCAGCGGGATCGATTGGGTCGGTTGGGTCGATTGGGTCGATTGGGTGGTCGATAATCGGCGGGTTGCGCGGGTCGGCGGCGGGGCGGGGTCTGCTGGGGTGGGGGACCGGCGGCGGCGGCGGGTGCGGTCGGTGGTGAGCCGATGGCGTGCAGTGACGTTGTCGTGATCGTTATTGTCGCGGCTGTTGTTGTTGTGGTTGTTGTCGTCGAAGCTGTCGCTGTCGCGTGCGGGAATGTCGCGATCGCTGGTGGTGGTGACGGTGGTGGTGGTGGTGGTGGTGGTGGTGGGGAGGCCCTCGAGCAGCAGCAGGGACAGCAGCCGCTCGGGAGGGAAGGGCGTCGGCGGCGGCGGAGAGTGACGAGCCGTGATGGGCAAATGGGCTTTGGGGCGGGGGCTGTTGTGCGGTTGCCATTCTTTATGAATGGAGAAGACTATTTTATTTTTTTGTCTTCTTCCCTGCATAAACAATTCCAATTTGTCTGTGCTTTCCGTCTCCGGGTTAGTCGACAGATGTCACTCTCCTCTTTCCACACGACATGCCACCAACAAACGCGGACTGGAACGAACGTCATGTCATAACCACCGTCGTCATTCATCGGGGATCCGTGAGAGGCAGACAGAGAGAGAGAGAGAGAGAGAGAGAGAGAGAGCAAGCGCGCTCGAGGGGCAATGCCCGGACGCGGATACTGTAAATGGAATGGATCGGGTGCCGATGGGGGGGGTGAGGATCTTAATGCTGTCGGCCCACTGGTGCCCCCCACCCCCGCCCCTTTCTCCCGACGAAAAGAAGCGAAGACGAAAAAAGGAGGAATGTTAAGTTTGTTTCCCGCGTTCCACACCCGCCCCGCCCTCCCTCCGGTCACCCTTCCCCTTTGCCGGAATTCACAAAAGTAAATACAACCCGGCCCCCCAGAAAAGTCAAAGGAAAAACAGAAATAGAAAAAAAAAGGTATCATCGCCAAGGCGTCGTCGATGTTGAAGTGAGGGAGAAAAGAGAGGGGGCGCTGGGAGCTGAAGGGATGGGAGAAAAGCGAGACCGTCTCCAAAAGGCAAAGGGAACTTGCAGTTGAACGTTTGGCGGAAGCGGGTGAACAGTGGGAACTGCGACACGGAAAGACTGAGAGAGAGAGAGAGGGTGCGACTGTGTGTGTGTGTCAGTGAGTATGTGTGTGTGTGTGTGTGTGTGCGTACGAGAGCAGTGGGGAACCAAAAGGAAAAGTCATGACCGGGATGGGAAGCAGGGTTACGTGGGAAGATGACAGACGCACACTTTTCAAAGACTAAAAGGGTGGGTGGGAGGAGGGGGTCAGGTGCTTCCGTCACGAAGGACTCCCTCCGCAAAGCCACGTTCGCTTTGGTTCAAAAAGACACAGAAAAAAGTCCTGGCGGGGGGTGGGCGGTGGGGTCCGTTTTCGTGCCTCACAAGGGGTACAAAAATTTTTTTCAAGCAAGTCGATTACAGATGATCGCCGGCCCGCCCTTAGCCTACGACGGCGCCCTCTCCTGCCGCTCCTCCCGCCGCCCGTACCGGTCGTCTTCGAGCTGCTGGATTCTGTTAAAGTTTTAAAGAAAAAAATATGGTTAGAGCTTGCACTTGAGTCGAAGCGCCAAAGGGAAAAAAAAAAAAAAAAAAAAAAAAAAACCGAACGCACCTCTCGACCAACAGCTCCTTCTCGGCCTCGAGCGCCACAATCCGCATCCGCAGCCGCTCCGTCGTTGCACGCTCCGCAGACAGCGCGGCCCGCAGCTCCACCCGCTCCGTCTCCTTCCGTTCCCGGAACCGCCGCGCTGCGTCCCGGTTGCGCTCCCGCTGCAGCTGCAGCTGCGTCCGACCGCTGCCTGCTGCGGCAGCGGCAGTTGATGCGGAAGCGTCGGCGGCGGCCGTCGACGGTGCGGGGTCGGACCCGGCTGATGCTATCGGGTGCTGTGTGGATGTGAAGGCCGAGGACGCGGGATGCGTCGATGACGGCGCGACGGGCTGCGCCGCCGGTACCGACGATTGCGGAGGCTGCTGCTGCGCGCCGCTGCTCCGTCGCGGGGTAGTCTCCGCTGCCGCTGCCGCCACCGCAGCAGCCTCGTCAGACCCCGACCGCCGCTGCTGCCGCCCGCGCCGCCCCCGCCGCCGCTCCCGCGCCGCGCCGGCCACCGTCCCCACCGCCTCCGCCGGGAGGACGCGTCCCCCGCCCCCGCCGCCGCCGACGCCGCTGCCGTCGTCCTCGTCCGTCTCGGTCGTCCACGACTCGGACGGCGGCTCGCCCGGCGGCGTCGGCGTCGGCGGCGTGTGGTGGTGGTGCCGGTGGTGCGGGTGGTAGGTGTAGCTGTGAGGCGGCGAGGTGGACGGCGCTGACGCTGACGCTGACGCGGGCCCTGCGGCGGCGGCGGCGGCGGCGGTGGTGGTGGTGGCGGCGGTAGTGAAGCGAGAGCTGTAGTGGGAGGAGGAGCGCGGGCGGATGGTGGAGTGGACTGGGCCGGTGTAGATGAGGTTGTTGTTGTTTTGGTAGTAGGAGTAGGACGGGTGCGCAAAGGGCGGCAGGGGCGAGCCGTGAGTCGGTGACGACGACGCGGGGGCCGGGGCAGGCGGCGGCGGCTGCGGTGCTGGCGCGCGTGGACGGTAGGCGGAGCCGATGGACGAGTGCGACGGCGGGTACGGCGAGTAGCGGACGGATGCGCTGTCGGGTGACCCGGGGCGGCGGTAGTAGTTCGAAGTCGGGGTGGGGGCGCTGTCGCGCCGCGGGTGAGGCCGGGGGTCGCGGTACTGGTAGCTCGCGTTCTCGTTTGTTGGCGACGGCGTCGTTTGGTGGTTGTGGTGGCCCGGGTGCTGCTGCTGCGGGTACGAACGGCCGGCGGGTTGTTGGTCGACGTCAACAGAGTTCCTTTCGCGGTCGTACGCGTCGGGCTGGTGGTAAGGCTGGTGGTACGAGTGGAGGTGGGGCGGTTGCGATCGGTCGTGTGCGTGCTGCTCCGCGTGGTCTCCGTACTCTGGGGCCGAAGCGGAGTGGACAAGGGATTCAAAGTGGGGTAGGCGAGCGTGAGCGTCGACGGGTGACTGGTATTCGTACTCTCGTTTCGAAGGCAGGTGTTGGGGCGGGTGGTTGCGCGAAGATTGGCCCAATGGGAGTTGCGAGGCGTCTCCCGCCGCTGACCCGCGGGCCGATTTCGCCCCAAACGGGCCTGAGCCAAAAGTTTGATTCCGACGGGCTAGTTCGGCCCACCACGGCTCTTCGGGCTCGTCGTCTGAAGCGTAAGACATTGTGAGAATCGCTGAATGCATGCGGACTCAAAACACATCAAACGAACCTTTGGACGACCTGGCGGCGTACGGTTGCGGGAAATACACGCTCGCGTCCCCGCGGCCGCCGCCTCCGCTTCTGTCGTCTCTGCGGTCTCTTTGTCGTGGAGTCAGACCAGGCGAAACGTGGCGTGATGGTTCCTGGTAATAATCTTGCTGCTGCTGTTGCTGCTGTTGGTGGTAAGGGTAGGTTTGGGTGTTACCGTGCTGAACTGATCCCTCGGATCGACGGTCAGCATAGGGACCACCGCTTCCCGACGAAGAATCTCCGCTACCCCACCGCATCTGATCCAAATGCACCCCATATTCCGGGTCGTGCGCGACGTCAAGAGTAGATGTGTAGCTCCCAGGGTGCTGCTGCTGCTGCTGCTTGTGGAGGTGGTGGTAGTAGTGCTGCTGATGGTGGTGGTGGGGGTGGTGCGTGCCGCCACCGGAGTCGCCGCCAGCGTGAGCAAACGGCGAGGCTGGATCGGGGGAGTTTTTCCGGACACTGAGCACGGTCTTTGGCGGCGGGAGCCTCACGGACCCGCCGCTAGCCGTGCTGCTCCTCCTGCTGTCCCCGCTGCCGCCGCCGTCCGCACCGCCGACGACGCTTTCGTGCGATGAGCCGATGCTGGTGTTGCTGCTGCCGTCCGTCGTCGTTGAGAGGTTGTTGCTGGTGAAAGCGGGAACGGCGGCGCTGGAGGGATGATGATGGTGATGTTGATGAAGGTGATGACGATGATGGTCGGAGGGAGGAGGGACGGTCGGTGGTGTTGAGGGGTCCATTGGAGGACGAGGAGGACGGAGAGTGGAGTTGGACGAGAGCGGCGGGCGGGAAGGGAGGGAAGGGAGGGCGTGAGTGAGGGTGGCTTCTCTCTCGCTCTCTTTCACTCTCGCTCTCTCTTTCTCGCTCTCCCTCTCGCTCTCTCTCTCCTTGCGTTGTCGAGGCGAGCTGTGTGTGTGTGTGTACTGACAGAGAGTGAGGAGATTGTTGTGTTTTTTGTTTGTTTACAATTTTTGTTGTTTGTTTATTCTTGTGTGTACACATGTGTGTGCCAGTTGTGACATCGAGTTTCTCGATGCGTGTGGGCACTTTGTTTTGTGCAGATCGGATTTGCGATTGTTGTGTTGAAACATTCTTGTCTTTGCCTTTTTCTAACCATGACTTGTTCAACATGACGTTTTCCATTCCATCGCGCGAAAACACGTGATATAGCGGCACAATGACTTTTCACGTACAGAACTATCCAATGCTATGTATGAAAAACGTGCCGAAACGTTCAAGGAATGGACAAAAATGAAAGTTGGGGTCGCGAGACAACGGCGAAAGACAAGAGGGTCAGGGCAAAATCAACGCACAGCCCAGAAAGAGATAGAGAGGAGAGAGACAGAGAGATAGTTTGTGTGTGAAGAGATCCAAACAAGGGCAGGCTGGCCCTGTCTCCCTCCCAATAGACGGTCCAATGCTGTCAGAGCATATGGCAGCACGGCACAGCCATACATACCATGCAGGGTATATCATATGATGATATGGCACACAAAGCTTGTTTGTTTTCCACGGACGGAGAGGGGGAGGGGCATTGCAGCATTGCAGCATATGTACAGGGAAAGTCCGCCCGCCAGCAGGATCGACACGGCACACGGCACACACACAGAGAGAGAGAGAGAGAGAGAGGGAGTGAGAGAGAGTCAGTGAGGGAGAGAAAGAGGGAGAAAGGGAAAGTGAGGGTAGAAAGCGAGAAGAGACGAGCGGGACGAGGCTGCTCATGCACAAGGGCTAGCTGTTTCGAGTCGCCCACGCTGTCTTTGGACACTGCATTCGCAAGTGAACACATTGAACACATTGAACACATTGAACACATTGAACACAACCATGATGCAAGAAGCATACATCTCCCCTCCCAACACCATTATCCCTTTCTTCATCACCAATCATCACCGTCGGCTGCCGCTCGTTGTTGTTTGTCCTCGGCGTCCCATTGTTCGGTTTATGTGCGGGCCGCTGCCTTGTCAAGGGTCGAGGTCGTTCCGTCCGGACGACGACCACCACCACAAAAGGAACAATCAAGAAAGCAGCAGGCAGCGATGGCGCAGAAGGAGGCGGCCGTGGTCATCGTCGATGTCGGCCCCACAATGTGGCGGAAGCCGCGAGGGGGCGGCGGCGGCGGCGGCGGCGGCGGCGGCGGCAACGGGAGCGGGAACGAGACGCACCTCGAAAAGGCCCAGCTGGCCGTCAACCAGATCCTCCACTCCAAGGTGAGGAGGGTAGAAGAAAAAAAACGCGTCGTCGCCGTCGCCGTCGTCGCGACCGCAACATGTCCGCCGCGTCTTGCTTTCTGCGAATGCAAACCCCCTCCATCTCTCCTTGTAGATCGTCGGCGGCCGCAAGACCGATCTTATCGGCGTTCTGCTCGTCGGATCCGACAGTTGAGCCTCACCCCAGCACTTCTGTATTTCAGCGTGTCGATGGGATCGCGTGTGTTTGCTAACCAGCCCATGCTTTGCTTCACCCCACTCCACCCGTTTTTACAGTGACGGACAATCCGTTGGCGCTTCAATCCGGTGGTTACGAGCGCATCAAAGTCCAGGCAAAGATCGGCATGGTCAGCCTCGAGCTTTTAAAGTACATATCAGAGGAATGCGAGAAGGGAACCAGCCACGGTGATGGTTGGTGCAATGCGCGCGCGCGCCCAAATGCTGAGAGCAAAACTAAACAATCGGTTTTTCTTTTTCCTTCGGTTCCCGCTATCAAGTGATCGACGGCGTGGTCGTGGCCATCGACATGCTGGAGACTCACTGCAAAAAGCTCAAGTGGGCAAAGCAGATTTTCTTGTTCACCGACGCCGCGGCGACCATCGACTTTGATCAAATCGATGCCATAGAACAAAAGGCGACGGATTATGGGGTCAAGCTTAGCATTATGTAGGTGCCGAATTGATCCCTTTTTGCGGTAATTGTGTTTTCAAGTGTGTTTGACACACTTTCATTCAGCGGCTTTGGGTTCACCGAGGAAGGACCGCCCGAAACAGATCAAAGCCTGCGCGTAAGTCTCTTCCTCGGCTCTTCTTAGGCATTCTATTGCAGCGAGATGCGACACTCACTGACAAAACAAATTTGCTCTCCACCCCCTCCCCTCCCGCTCCCAGTCTAACAACGAGCGCCGCCTCCGCGAATTCGCGAACGCCACCGGCGGCGACGTCTTCCAAGGCGACGAAGCCCTCGCCCTCCTCCTCTCCCTCCGCTCGCGCAGCGTCCGCCCCACAACCCTCATCCGCCACGACCTCGTCCTCGGCAGCTCCGAGGGCGGCGCCGACTCTCCCGCGTTCCGCGTCCGCGTCTTTGCCTACGCCAAAGTCAAGGAAGCCAAGGTGCCATCGGCGAAAAAGTTTTCGCGCGTCGCCGCTGACGCCGCGGACGTGGACGAGCCGGAAAAGGTCGGCGAAGTTGCGATGTCGAGGGGGTACAAGGTTGTTCAGCAGGCGATTGAGGAGGGCGGCGACGGGGAGACAAAGCTGGCGGACGACGTTGAGCTTGCGCAGGTTGGTGTGTTTGAGCGCAAGACGGCGCCTTTTTCCCCATCGTATTCTTACAATAACTACGGCCGATTTTATTATAGGACGATTTGGTGAAAGCATACAAGTACGGAAAGGACCTAGTTCCATTCAGCGAGGAAGACAAGGAGGCTATGCGGTTACCGAGCGAAAAGGGGTTCTATATTTTGGGATTTATCAAGAAACACGAGGTGTGGATGTCACGGCATTGTTCCTCGTTCTGCGTTTCATTCATGCCATTGACGCCTTATCAATCATGCCTGTTGGGCGCAGGTTCCCAGAGAGTATTATCTGAATGACCCGATGCAAATCATCGCCGACCCGGATTCGCCCCACGCAAAGCTTCGATTCGAAGTGTTCACTCTTGCTCTGCACACAAAGAATATGGCGGCCCTTGTCCGATACGTTCGAATCGATAATGCGTCGCCTAAGCTCGGAATCATTCTTCCGCACGTCGGAAGAAAGATTTGGTGCGCCTGGATTCACGTTAGTGTCAAAACGGGCGTTCTGGTCCAATGTATGGCAAGCGCTGATCTATTTTCTCATCCTTTTGTTTCATTTTCTCCATCTTTTTTCAGATACCATTCAAAGAGGACATCCGCGACTTTTCCTTCCCTGCTCTCACCCCTCTTTTGGCTGACGGGACTGACAGTGTCTCGTTCGCCTTCACTCCCTCCATCGCGTCGCAAACGGCCAGCGCGGCGCCGTCGTCCCAGATCGCGTCGACCATCATGTCGACCGCGGGCAAGGCGCTGGCCAAGAACCCGCCAATGGCGGCGGCGAAGCGGCGCAAACTGGACGTTCGGAAGGTCGCGTCGGAGGAGGCCGATCGCCGCATCGACGCGTTTATTGAGTCGATGGATCTTATGACGGCGATTGATGATGATGGGTGAGGCGGAGGGAAATGCGCAATCCTCTTCTTTGAACACAACCCCTTATCTGGCTCATAATCTCGTTCCTTTTGTTTTTATTTTTTTTTTTATTCTTCCGTCCAAAAGCGAAAAGAAGGAAGCGTACAAGCCCACCGACGTGTTCAACCCCGGGTACCAACGATTTTATCAGTGCATTGCCCACCGCGCGATGAACCCGGATGACAAGGAGCTTCCACCCATCGATCCTCGCTTCATGGCCGGTGTACTCCCCATGCCGGAACTGGAGGAGCGAACAAGGCCAAAGCTTGATCTCATTCGCGAGGCGTTTACCATCACCAAAGGTGCGTTGGGGCGGAAAATATTTTTTTGCTTTTTGGATTTTATTCGAAGAAACACTCAACCAACCTCTACCTCCACCCCATTCAGTGGAAAGAGACAAAATCTCCAACAAGGAGCGATTCAAGCGCAACCTGAACGCGGCCGCGAAAATCGAACAGGACCTCGAGGAAGCCGCCGTCGCTGCCGGCATGGGCGTGGACAACAATGATGTCGAGCTGACTAGCATCTCGGGAATGACGGACCGCCTTATTTCCAGCGTCGGGACGGCCGATCCGGTCGGAGATTTTAAAGCCATGGTCGGGCGGCGGGATACGGATCTTGTTCCTACAGGTGCGGGGAACCGGTTTTTTTTTTTTTTTTTTCTTCTTTTTGCGGGTTGGTGCAGCAAGCACTGAACGAACTCAATTTTTTTTTCTTATTTCTTTTCTTCAAACTACGGGATTCCCGGCGGCTCCCTTCAAACACTCTCCTTTCCCACCTCCCTTTGAAAAAGCAAGCCATCGACCAGATGACGGCCATCATCGTGCGCCTCTGTCGAAACGTCCTTTGGCGCGCAGTTCTTCCGCAAGGCGATGCAGTGCCTGCAGGCGCTGCGCGAGGCGTGCGTCGTGCACTCGGAGTCGGCAAAGTTTAATGCATGGCTGCGTGATGTGGTCCGGGCAAAGGCGCTTTCGGCCGATGGCGCTGGAGCAGGAGGAGGCGGAGGAGGCGGAGGGTTCCGCGGGTTTTGGGGGCTGATGAAGGAAGAAGGTCCCGCGACGACGGGCTTGATTACGACCGACGAGGCCGGCGAAAGCAGCGTCTCGGCGGACGACGCGGCAAAGGTGAGGAGTGGGGTTTCGGCGCCCTCGTGTTGAACCTGTGACTAGTCTTCAGCGCTACCGTGTGATTGTGCTAAACTGTCTACGTGTACTGCACAGTTTTTCGAGGAAGAGGAGGTTGCTGCTCCGCCTGCTCCCGTGGCGGTAGAAGAGGTCGATGACGACCAGGATATGGTAGGTCTGCTTTATAGCATTCCTTTTCTTTCTTTCTTTTTTTTTTTTTTTTTTTTTTTTTCTCTTCTCTTCTTTTTCTTTTCAGTTTGGCTCTTTGTTTTGCTTTCCAGTTTTGATTCTCCCCAATCCGCCACAACTAACCCAATGCCCCCTCGCTACCGTCAGCTGGAAATGCTGGATTAATAATTGCTGGGGACTTTGGGAGAGGAGGACTCTTGTGCGTGTGTCTGTGGAGTGGCCGTGGTGGTGGTGGGTGTATCATTATTGGAGGTTTGCGTGTCGTCGCGGTTTGAGTGCCTCTGTGCACCAGCCAGAGAACAACACGAAAAAAAAACAAAAAAAAAGGATTAATAAAAACCGAAAACAAACAAAAAACGGAAAAAAAGGGGAAAAAATAGTACACACGTCACGGCCAAGCACCTCGGTCGCAAGCAGGCACCAGCGCCGACAAGCAGCAGCAGCAGCAGCAGCAGCAATTCCTCAACCCCCAGCACCGGATCGCCGTCGCGCTTGGGCGTTTTGTTTTGGCAAGGCTACCCCCTCCCCCGACTCGACCCAACCAACCAACACAGCAGCAGCAGAAGCCAACAACAAATGTCGTTGAATCCACAGCAGCAGCAGCAGCAGCAGCAGCAGCCGCAGCGACAATCCGTCACCGGGGCGGCGCCGATATCGTCGTCTTCGTCTTCATCGTCGTCGTCGTTGTCGGCGTCGTCATCATCATCATCATCCGCTGCCCAGCGGTCCCGCTCCCCAGCACCACCTCCACCTGGGATGCAGGATCAGCAGCTACGCGGCCTCGCGCCACCGACGCTCCCGAACCCCGGGGCGGACCCTTCTTCTTTCCTCACGGGGCTCAGCAGCAGCAACAACAGCAGCAGTGGCAGCGGCACGCCCGAGCTGTCGACGTTTGTCGAGTCGCTGCTGCGGGAGCTGGTGAGTGTTTGCGTGTGGTTAGCTTTGGGAGGCTGGGTGGATTCTTCGACTGACACCCAACCCTTCAATCATCAACCACACTGCCCTTAACGCGCCGTTCAGCAAACCAAGTTTGACGACATGTCGAACCAGATACTCGGAAAGAGTTGAGTGATGTGGGGAGAGAGCTCTTCCACCCCACCCCCTTTCTTAGCCTTTCTTCGTACTTCCTCCCTCCCCCTTCATTACGGCGTTGCGCCCCTCGCTCACACCCTCACAAACAAAACAATAAAAAACACCACCAGTGGAGGCCATGCAGTCGCGCATCACGGAGCTGGAAAGCTCGATCGACGACCTGGTCGTGGCGCAGCAGCAGCCGCTGGCGGTGGGTGTCGGGGAACGGAGGGAGGAGCTGGAGCAACAGGAGCATCAGGGGCAGCCGGAGCGGCAGGAGCGGCAGAGGGTGCCTGCTAGTGCTGGTGGTGTGCGGCGGGGATCTGGCGTTGCGAGTGCGTCTGCGGGTGCGTCGGGGATTGGGTTTGGAGAGGAGGCGGCGCCGACGGCGACGTAGTGCGTTTCGGATTTTTGATCAACTTATCAGACGCCCGGTTTCCTGGGCATTCATGGAGAAAAACTTAATAACGGGCCACAGAGGAGAAGAGAGAGAGAGAGACAGAGAGCCGAGAGACCGATAGACCGACAGAAGTGGTGTGAATAGATCGAGATGGGTAGAGACAGAGTGAGCGACAGAGACAGAACCAGAGACAGGGGGAGAGAGAGAGAGAGAGAGAGTGTGTGTGTGTGTGTGTGTGTGTGAGGCAGAGAGAGAGAAAGCCCAGCTCATCTGGCAACAACAGCCTCGCCCGCCTGGAACCCTTTGCAAACGACACTGTTCCCTTCTACCTCTACCTCATCACCCACCCCGACTACCCCCCTCCTTCCCCTCTGTGTTACTGCGAGCGTGCACTGATCCGCCCCTCCTCCCCGGTGTTGTTGGTGTGTGAAGGCCTGCCGTTTTTCCCCCTCTTCCCATCAGCCTCCGCAAATCAGCTGGTCCCATCGACCATCAGCCGCACCCGCCTACTTCACCACGACTGCAACCACCACAACTCACAACCACACCCTCTGAAAATGGACCCCGAGGCCGCCTCGCTGCCACACGACGCCGCCGCCGACAACCACCACAGCAAGCACCACCTGCAGCCACCCCCACTGCCTCCTCAGCAGGCAGCGTCGTCTTCCACCCCCGCTGCGGCAACATCTCTCCCACGGCGGCTTGCCAGCGCTGGCAACGGCGGCAGCGGCTCCGAGCGCCCCCGATCCTTTCTAGGCTTCAAGCTGTCGAGGCGATCCACTTTCGTCAGCCCCGCATCCCACCCGATTCCCTCCGTTGAAGTAACAACCACATCGCCCGGCCCCTCCCCCCTCACTTCGCTGCCGTCCCTGACGTCCTCGTCCTCGGCGCTGTCGTCCCCATCCGTCGACGATGCCACCGACAGATCCTCCGTGCATTCCGCCGACGACTACCGAAGGAGATCTCTCGTCCCTCCCGCTCTCCGACTCGCCCTCTGGTGGCACCGAGCCCCGCCCCTCGTCGCCCGCCTCCTCCCTCCGCTCCGACCCCCTCGACGAAGATCACGACTCGGCCGCCCAGCGCCTTCCCCCCGTCCCCCTCGATGCCGGCCTCCACCCCGATGCGTCCCGTCACAGACGAGAACCCTGTGCCCGCTCCCTCCGCCTCCGCCGCCGCCGCCGAGGCGAAGAAAAAGCCAAAGCCGTCCATCAAGTCCGCGATCCGGCTTCTCTCCGTCGTCGGCGCGGTTTCCCACAAACACCATCGCGCCGAATCGGCTGGATCCAAGCGCTTTCAGGAGCTCCAAAAGATTGCAAAGAACGCGGGTGGCGGAGGGTCCACCGGGAGCACGGCCGCTGCTTCCAGCGGCAGCTCAGTGTCCTCGCCGGCGACAGATGTAAATGCAGAGCAGCACCACGTGGAGGATGATGAGATCATAAGCAGGCGCTCGGAATCCTCAGAGGAGGCTGCCCCTGCGGCCGAACCGGTCTCCGGAGGTCTTAGAGTCCAGCCATCGGTTGACTCGATGCGCACCACAGACTCTTCGTCACCCTCGGTGAGCGGCTCCAGCTCTACGGGCAGACTCGGCCTTATCAGACGTTCACCGGCCAGCGACATGGACGACGTGACCGATGAGCTGCAGGGCAGGAATGGAGACTTTGACCTCCGCCATGGTGAGGAGCCGCTACCGCACCCGTCTCTGGCGAAACTGCGAGTGCGCAATCGCCGGTCCATGAATAGCCTCTTTACCATCGACGACCGTGGCTCGGGTCCAAAGCCCGACGATATATCAGAAGAGGAAGAGGACGACGATGTTCAAGTGGGACCGAACCGAGCTGCTCCCTTGGGCGAGTCAGAACAAGAGGACAGGCTCAGACTCGTCTAGCGACTCTGCTCGGTCTGTGGGCTTGACTCTTCCGATGTCGTCGCCGAGCAGCCCGGCTTTGAGGCATTTGCCACCTTCCACCAGCGCAAGCATCACTTCTCCCGTTGGGACGGACTCGCCTCGACCCTCGACCGAACTCGTCATCGTAGTGTCTGGCGAGGAACCCGCAACTGAAAAGAAGGACGACAAACGCTCTGAATCTCCCGAGTCAGACGCAGCTTCGGCTGTTGCGGAGCCGATCCGTGCACCTGCCAGCCCCGTTCTTTCTATCGGCAGAATGTCCATTTCAGCCCGTCTTGCGGCTACTGTAAATGCTGCCCTTTCTTCGATTCCAAGTCCACCCGTCTCTGCATCTGCAGCTGATCCTCAAACAGTCAATCATCCGAGCAGCCCTTTGCGCTCCGCATCGCCTGCCAATTCTTTCACATCTACCAACTCGATGTCGCGCAATCGATCGTCTTCTTCCACTCTTCTTACATACACTCCTTCATCTGCTGTTTCATTGACCGCGTCCGCTGCAGCCACGGCGAGCACCTCCACTATTTCTCCCACTGGCGAGGTCGACCCAGCGACAAAGGAGCGCCTCGCCAGGGCCGTCCGCATGTCGGAGTTGTCCCTCGCCGCCCGGCTCTCGCGCGTTGTAGCTCGCCACTCTGTGTCGACTCCCAACTTGGGAACGCCGATGGCTCGACAGCCTTCCGCCACCGACGCTTCAAATTCCACCAGTACTATCGCCACCGCTGCTACGTCCCTTGGTCGCCTTCAAACGGGGCACAAGTCGTCGTTCACCGCCGCCGCGCGCAGCCCTCGAACCTCCATGATCGGCCACCCGCTGACCCCCACAACGCCCAACGCCGCCGTCAGCAAGCTCGAGATGCTCATGGGCAGCCTCGAGCAGCTGGAACGCGACGACGACTCGCCAGCCTCGTCCCCCGTCGACCCTCCCGCGGAACTGGCAAACCCGTCCGATCCTGTAGTACCTTCCTCTTCCTCACCCGTGCTGTCGGCCCGCGAGCAGCCCACCGCAACAGACGCCGCCGCCGCCGCCGCTGAGCCCGAGCTGGTAGACGCCGAAGACCTCGCGGCGGCAGCTGAAGTCGCCATGGTCCGCCGCGCACTGATGGCCGAGGATGCCGAGGACGCGCGCGCCGCCGCTGAGGTCGAGCTCGTGCGCCGCGCCCTGCTCGCCGACGAAGGCCTCGGCGGCGTCTTTGAGCCCACGTCGTCGCTCGCGACACTCGTCGAGGGCCACCTGGCCATATTTGAGGCCGCCGCCGGCAGCAGCGGCTCCGGCGGCGGTGGCGTTGTGGGGAAGGGTGCGGAGGTGCCCGTTGTTTCGCAGGCTGCGAGCGTGCATGGGTGAGAAGGTGAATGAATGGGTGTGCGTGTGTTAGGATTCTGAGCGGGTGGTCCTCGAGTACTTTTTTTTTTTTTTTTTTTTTTTGGGTGTCTCCCCGCATTTGCTTTTTCCTGATTGTTGGCATTTGGTTTTTTTGGGGGGATCAGACAGTGAAGTACGATGTGTGTTGCTTGGCGGGGTTCCTTTCTGTGTTGCTTTTTTATACTGCCTCCTGTTCTGTTGTTTGATTTCTCATCCCTTTTCCCATCTTCTCGCTTCACTATCCGCAACTAGCACTGCAAGCCGTCTCTTCTTTCCTTACCTGCTCCTTATCTCGAGTCCCTTCTTTCCCACCCCTCTGTCTTTCTCTCTCTTCTTTAATTACCGAGCCCGTCCTGTTGATGGCTTGCGTTTAGCAGCGAGACGCCCTGGTGTGTCAAGGCAATTCTTCGGTAGGAACCCAGTGGGGATGATTGATCAATGAAGAACTGGTGACAAGAAGAATCGAATCTTACGTTGCCCTTGTCGCCGTCGCCGCCGCCGTTCTCGTCGTCCCCCGTCGTCCTCCTCGCGCCGGACAACACCCCCCGCCTCCATATCCGGCGCCCTGCAGCGCGTTCTGCTGCTCGTCGTCGCCGCCGGTGAGGGCGCGTGTGTCCTTTTACTCCCCCACGAGACCCGTTCCCCGATTTTTTTAAAAGAAAAATTCAAGGAAGCAAAAACGAATAGACTCATTCTTTATTCGAATTGACCCCCGCCCAAGCACGCCCTATCCTCTTTTCAGAGCTTCAGCGACTCGACCAAGCTCGCGGCCGTGTCCCTGACGGTGGTGTCGAGCGACCTAAACGTGATGCCGAGCACCTTTTCGGCCTTTGCGCTGACCTCGTTGGGCCACGGGCTGGACGGCGGGCCGTCGACGGGGAAGCTGCGGTCCGGGTAGGCGGCGCGGAGGATGTCGAGGACCTGGTAAAAGGTGTGGTGGCCGGCGGAGAGGACGAAGCGGTGGCCGGCGGCCTCGGGCACCGTCATGGCCTGGACGTGGCCGATCGCCACGTCCCGCACGTCGACGTAGCCGCCGGCGATCGGGATCACGATCTTGGGCGCGTCGACGGTGAAGTAGTCGGCGATCAGTTTGCACTTTTATTTTTTTTTTTTTTTTTGGTGGAGAAGGAATGGGAGGGTCAGCGAGAAGTTCAACGTTGCCGTGGTGATGCGCTCACCGAGGTGTTGACTTCCTCGACGGACGAGACTTTTTGGAGGAGCGGTCCGTAGATGTAAGGGGGGTTGCAGACGGCGAGCTCAAAGGAGCGAGGGGCGGCTTTCATAAAGTCCCACGCGGCCTGAAATATGGGTGTGGAAACCGGTCAGTCCAAAACAAACCCGTCGTTATTCGCACTCCCGAGTTCCTCCCACGTTTTCCGCCACAGCGATTAGCGGCTCCGTGCTTTACTTCCTGACTGCAAAAACACACGCGCACACACACACGTACCCTTTCGGCGAGTGTCTTTGACGCGACGTAGGCGGTCAGCGGATCCGCCTTGTTGCCGTCCTTTTCGAGGCTGCGGACCGATTCGTCGTTCCAGTCTTCTTCGGTCAAGCCCAAGGGCGAAGCGGGGGTGGACGTGAACACGGCGGCCATGGACGACGTGACGACGACGCGCTTGACGGTGGGCGCGTGAGCGGCGACGGACTGGAGGATGCTGGTGGTGCCCTTGACGGCCGGGTCGATCATGTCCCTGTAGACGTCCTGAGTTTTAAAGTGGAAGGGCGACGCGCAGTGGATGACGTAGTCGGCGCCCTTGACGGCGTCGTCGAAGGCGCCGGCGTCGGTCAGGTCCTTGACGACGGCGAAGGACAGGTTTGCCGGGTGCGGCAGGACGGTCTTGAGGTGCTCGGCTTTGGCGAGGGAGCGCACGGTGCCGCGGACGTGGAAGCCGCGCGAGAGGAGTTCCTTGGCGACGTGGGCGGCGACGAAGCCGGTGACGCCGGTGACCTGAGTTGTAGAGAGTATGGTTGGTTGGTAGGTCGGAGTAGTAGTAGTGGTAGTAGTGTTTTGGGGATTAGAAGGTCAATGAGGGTCGATGTGTGTTGGGGTTGTGCGTGTGTGTGTGTGTGTGTGTGTGTGTGTGTGTGGGTGTGTGGGTGTGCGTGTCAAGGGCGGTCCCCATTCCTTACCAGAACGAGAGGCATCTGTCGATTGTATTGAGTGCTAAGAGAGAGAGCGAGAGACTGAGATAGCGAGAGAGAGAGAGAGAGAGACTGAGAGAGAGAGAGAGAGAGAGAGAGAGAGAGAGAGAGCGAGTCTGAGAGGGAGAGCTTTCACCCTTTGGTAGGGTCTGGGCCACACCCCTCGATACTTATAGGGGAGAGAGAGAAAAAAGAAAAAAAAAGCAAAAAAAACAAAAGTTCGCTGTGGGAAAATCGAAAAAAACAAAAAAAAAAAAAAAAAAAAAAGGGAAAAGAAAAGAAAAGAAAAGAAAAGAGAAGACAAGAAAGAGGGGGAAACACACACACACACACCACGCAAACGGAAGTTAGTAATGAGCAAAAGGAAACGGCTGATTGAAAGAAAGGCTGACGCGTTCGCGCTGTCAAAAACACCTCACAAGACGTGGCTCTTTCATACTACTTACTATTTATTTATTGGTGGTTCCGTACAACACTTATTTTAAATATTGTTTTTTGTTAGTGGGGACAGACAGATACGCACACAGAAAGAGACAGACAAACAGACTGACAGACTGACTGACTGACTGACGAGACAGACACTCAGACCCAGATTCCGCCCGGTGCCGCCCGCCATGCTTTTTTGCGGATCGGAATCCGTGAATCTATTAGTGACCAGTCTTTACTGTCCTTCTTGTTCGTTTTTTCTCCTTGTTCGCGCTTGAGACGTCCCCCCGTCCCGCCTCTCTTTGCAAGTTGGGCGCCAGCCACGGAAAGCTCTCTCGGAGAAAGGCGGCCGCCGCCGCGACGGCCTCGGCGCGGGACAGGTTCGGCAGGTCGGTGGACTCGTTCAGAGAAGCGCGGCGGCGACGAGGAAGCTTGCTTCTTCAAACTCGAGCTGCTTGAAGACGCGGACGCGCCAGGCGTTGGAAGGGCACCAGCGCGTCGTCGGCGCGCGCGTCGGCCGCAAACGCCGCGCGGCCGCCGCTCAGCTCGAGGTAGGAGCCGAGGTGGGTGGAGCTTTTGTAGCGCGAGGCGACGGCGACGCCGCTGTCGGGGGGGGGCAGGGCGGCGCCTTTGGCAAAGTCGAAGGCGATTGCTTCGAACCGTTTCGACCCAAAGCAAGCATCACCTTGCCCGCCCGCCTCTCCCTCGCCTCTCCCTCCGCCGCCGCCACCTCCCCCGCCGCCCTAACCGCCCTCCACACCTCCGCCTCCGCCCGCCACGGGTATCTGCGCGGACACAGCCCTCTCCTCGTTCCCCCTCAGCGCGGCCAGCTTTCGCGACGCGGTCGACGGCGCGTGGGAGCGCGCCGTGGGCGGGGTGGCGTGGGCGGTGGTGAAGGGTACGCCGGCGGTGAGGGTTGTGACGGGCGCGAGGTGGTGGTGAAGAGGGCGTGGAGGGTGTGTTGGTAGCGGGCCGGTGTAAAGAGTTGTTTGTGGTGGGTAAGGCAAAGAAGGGAAATGAAAAAGTAGATGGTGTGGATGGAACCGGATGGGAGGGTATATGGAAGGAGGGAATTTTCGGACGGAAGTCAAAGGTTGGTGGAATGGCAGGTCGGAACGAAGCGAGAGACTTTTATCAATTTGGGGCAGAAAGAAGCGCGGGACTTCCATCAATTCAAAAGAGACTTCAAACTCGGTGTGTCTGTTCCCGAGTTGTTGCGTCGTTCGTTTTCTGCGCCGATTCCGCGGCGAATATTCCAATGGGGCAGAACGGATCGAAGGGTTTGGGCTGAAAATTGCGTGTTCATTCGAATCGAAAAAAGATCAATCGGGAAAAGCGGTAGAAAAGAAATAGCAACGCCAATATGAAGTACGGGAGGTTTTGGAAGCATGTATAAAGTAACGACTGACGATGAGAACTTTTTGCCAAAAAAAAAGATCGCAGCCACACCTCTATGATGCGAGGAGGGCAGTAGAGGGAGGTACAGGGAGAGCAAACAAACCAATAGCTGAGCGACGGACGATTAGACGAGACTGGACCGCGGACAAAGAACTGAGTGAGCGAACAAAAAAAACTCAACTGGAAAAGAAACGAAAAACCTCCATCATCGTTCAGCCATTGATGCGGACCTGCCGGCAGCCATGGACAACACCGGGACGGGCGGGATCGGCGAAGCAGCCACCGAGCGGCTGGCGTTCACCGCGGCGACCGTCGACGTTCGCGACTCGACTGACACCGCCGACGCCCGCGACGGGCTGCGCGGCTGCAAGGCCGCGGCGGGCTTTGCGCGGACCGGCGTGGTCACGCCGTCTTCTTCCTCCTCCTCGGGCGACTCCGGGATCGCCGGCGGGTGGCTGCTGTTCTGCGGCTCCGCTGCCGCGGCCGCCGCCGTCCCCGAGCCGACGGACGACGAGCCCGAGCTGGAGATCGTCGACAGGCGGCGGAAAAAAGACTGAAACAGCGACGGGTTCGACGGGGTTGCGGCGGTCGATGCGGCAGCTGCGGTGTTGCTGCTCGTTGCGCTGGCCGCGGCGGGAGTGGCGCTTCCAACCACCGATTCTCGTCGGCGGGAAGGAGTCGAACTGGCGATGGAAATCTGTGAGAGGCGCTTCGCGGCTGGGCTTGTTACTTTTGTGCTCGAGGGACCGGCTGCTGTGGGTGAGGTCACTACCAATGACGATGCAGTTCCAGGTGACATTGGCGCCTCCAACGTGGCCGTGACGACAGACTCGGTTGTGGTTGTAGGAGCCAACGGAGTCTTGTTGGTGGAAGCTGCGACTTCCTCTGATTCTGGTGGTGCTTCTTGTGGAGGGCCGGTAATCGTAACATCCGTTCTCGACGTCAACGTCCGGCTCGAAGAGAGGAAATCGATGAAAGCGGGGTTCTCGGCAACAGACATGAGGATTTGACCGCTTTGCGGCATCGGTGATGCCTCTGTCGAAGTGTCGCCGTGCTGAGAAAGGGAAGAAAGCGACGAGATGTCTTTCATTTGGACGTCGCTGCCGTGGGACGGATACAGCGAGCCCGCCGGGTGGCCAGGCCTGTTGCCGCTCGCATGCCCGCTGACCAGGGAGAGGGGGACAAACATTGGTGACTCCATCGGCGTCGTCGATCTGGAACGCTCGTTGTAAGAGTCTGTGCGACTCGGTGGAGATGTTGGTTTCGGCTCAGCCAAGTTTGACGCCCCGACAGCCGGAGATCTAATTGAATGAGGCGTGGAGCCGGGTGACGCAGTCTCGTCGCTGTCGTCCGGGCCGCTCAACACCCCAGCGTTCCAGTGGGCATTCCTCTCGACTGTCTGCGTTTGTCCACTATGAGTAGGCTCCTCCACTTGCGCTGAAGTGACCGCCGATGTCGCCGCCGCCACCGGTTGGCCTGTGCCGAGGGTGCCCTTCCACAGACCAAGAGCTCGTCCTTTCGCAGCTGACGCCGCCGCCTGCTTGGGTCCTCTTGTTGCTACCATCTCCTTCCGGACTTCCACGCCCACCTGAACGCATGCACGGAGAGCCGCAATCCAGTCTGTGTACTCGTAGGAGGTTTTTACATGGAAGCGATAGTCTTTGGATCCTTTGCCGGTTTGGAGCACAAAGTGGCAGGGCTGGCGCAAATCGACCTCATCGAGGATCCCGGTAATGTCGGTGAGATGAATGTACTCGAACGATGCCGGATTCGCCGCCGTCAGGACCAAAAGCGGCGAGCCTGTGTGGGATTATGGAAAAGGTCAGGAAGAGGAGGCGAACTAACCAAGGGGGGACGATCGGCTTCCAACACACTTGCCTTGCACCGCCGCTTTTGTAATGTGGCCCAAGCACCTGAGCATGGCTTCTCCGTCGGCAGCGCCGCCCCGTCGGGTGGTGGCGGCGCTGGCGGCGGGGGTTCCCGGCATGACAATGTCGGCGACGGGCGTTTCGAGAAGCTCCATGAAGACATCCTGGACGTCGTTGACGTGGGTCGGGGCGACGAGCATGGCGAAGCGCTCTTCGCTGGTGGCGATGGACGATGCCGAGGCCGATGCGGCGACCGAGACGAAGGGGCCGGCGCGGGCACGGGGGGAGAGGAGGAAGCCCTGCAGGATGAACGTGGAGTCCGCGGCCGAGGAGGGGGAGGCGGCAGCAGTCGTGGTGACGGGCGACTGCAGGGGGGTAGGAGTAGACGCCTTGTTGACGGTGCGGGTGGCAGTGCTAGTGGACGCCGCCGGTTGATGCTGCTGCTGCTGTTGCTCAGCAGACGGGGACGTCGCAGAAGCCGCCCCCGACGCCGCCGACGCCGCCATCTCTACTGTTGGGGCCGGTGCCATTTGTTTGAGGGAGGAGCTATCTGTCTGTCTGTCTGTCTGTCTGTCTGTCTGTCTGTTTGCCTGAATCCCTTTCCCGTTTTTTGGTGGGTGACATGGCATGGAGATTGGTTCAGTGTGGGTGTGTGTGTGTATGCGTGTGTGAACCTCGCTTCGTTCGGTAATGGGGATCCAACGTGCCTGCCCCGTCATCCCACAGAGTAGAAAAACAAATAAAATATTTTTATTATTATTGTGGAGAACAGACACACCGTTCCCTTCTGAGTGAGTGAGTGGGAGACCAGACAGAGCAGGCACTAGTGCGTTTGGTGGTTGGGCTTTGCTGAGGATGATGGTGATGATGATGATGACGACGATGATATGAGTGGAAGTTCAAAACGGCAGTGTTCACCGCCCTCTTTGCAGAGCTGCTCGACCCTGGAGACCCGATGTCTCGCCCGACGGCGCCCAGGCACATGCAGGAACAGGACCACAGCGTGGCTGATGACACTAAAACAAGGAAAAACGAAAGGCGTCCGGAGGCAATGACGATGGGCTTTTCACTCTGAGGAAAGGCGGAACGTCTCTCACGATCGCTTCGGACGAACTGTGTTGAGAGCAGATCGACACAGCCATTTTGAAAAACCCGGCCCACCCGCGAAGGGGCGCCTGCGTTTTTTCCTTTCGCGTGGTTTAACCCTTTTCGGTTGCTTTGATTTTCAGCCGCATTGATCATCGATCTTCTCGTTCAATTTTTCAAACTCCGCTGTCAAGCTTGGCAGGAAAACGTCCGGCCACTCCGGGCACCAGGGTGGGGTCAAGCAGTCCATCTATCTGTCTATCAAGCAAGAAAGCACGCAAGCAAGCAAGCAAGCGGCTCTCTGAAGCAACACTGCAAGCGGAGATGTTATGTTCGCATTGAAAGGAGAAGGACAACCACAAAATAAAAAAAAGGAAAGAATAAAAAGACTGCACCGACCCCAGCAGCGCCTTCACCGCCCCACCTTTCTCTACCTCGCTTCGCCCCTCTACTCCCTCCCCTCTCACTTCCCGTCGTTGGCAACGAACCCGGTGCGCCATATTGAGGACGAAAATCATTTCGTAGAGAGAGAGAATACAGGCAGGGAGACAGACCGACAGACAGACAGACAGACAAAGAGAGAGAGAGCGAGAGGGAGCAACCAAACAGAAAGGATGATGAGCACCACCAGCACCGCCGATGCCGGCGCCGTCTCTGCCCTCACCGACTTCAAGGCCTCGCTGCAGCGCGGCAACGCGGCCGCCGCACTCGCCGCCTTTGCGCCATCGGCGACCTCCATCCTGTGCGTGCCGTCGGGCGCGGCTGCCGGCGGCGGCGGCGGCGCCAGCAGCTCCCTCATGCCCTTCCTCAAGGCGATGGCCGCCCAGAACGCGGAGACCACCTACAAGGAACAGGTGCGTGCTTGCATGCGTGTGCGTGCGTGTGAGGGCGCTGCCCCCGATCGCCCCCAGTTGTTTCACTACCGTCCCTCCCTTCCCAGTCTTCCTCACGCTTTCCATCCACCGCCAAAGCAGTCCATATACTCCGCCTGCTTCTACCTTACCTGTAAAGCGCGTGTACCGACATACCTGTTCTCTGTCCCAACCGGAATTCTGACATTCCCCCTCTCCGCGTCCCTCCATCCACCCCACTTCCAGCTCATTAGCCAGGCAACCACTTCTTCAAGCGTCTTCGAAGAGGCCGTTGTGACTGTTGTGCACAACTCCATCATCGACTGGCTCCTTCCGAACGTGAAGCCAACCAACCGACGCATCGTGTTCCCCCTGGTTGGTCTCTTGGTCGATTTTAGTGTTGGCACAGAGTACCCATTGACTTTCTTTTCAAGGTGACCGTCGCCCAGCTTGCACCGTCCGGGAAGATCCAATCTTTGCATTTGCACTGGGACCAAGGAACGGTGCTCCGTCAAATTGGTGTCCTTCCCAACTCCCTCTTTTGCAAGGCGAACAACTCGGAAACCGTTCTTCCTGTGCTTGGCCCAAAGGTTGCAGATCCGCTCCTCGAATCCGCCTCGGCAGAGCAGAACGCGTCCATCGCGAGCGTGACCAGCCCGACCGAATCAGTGTCCTCCAGCAGCTTTGGCAAGCCGTCGCAGGTTTCGGACATCTTTTCAGGCCAGGCGGCACCCGCCAGCCGCCCCAGCACGCGCGTCCACCAGCGACCGGGCGGCAAGTCGCACGACATTTTCGGCACGGAGAAGATGGCGGCCGCGCTCAACGAATCGCGGACCGTCGACGACGCTGCCGAGACGGAAAGTGTCACGTCCGAGGGCGCGTCGTCAGTCACGTCTGGGACCGGCGGCGGCGGCCGCCGTCGCGGGCCTGCTTCCGCGATGGCCAGCAGCTTGGTCTTTGGCGACGACGGCGGATCGTCGAACTTTGACCCCAAGCCAGTCAAGTCGCTGGGGCTGGGAGGAAGGCGCGACCCGAACGCGCCCAGTTCGGAGTTTGGCGAGAGGCCGTCAAGTCGCGTCTTGCGCCCCCCTGGGGGCACGTCGAGCATCCGGTTTGGTTGATTGTGCTGTGAGCAGAGGACCGCTTGCTCCTTTGGCATTTGCGGAACCTGGCATTTTTAATCCATTTTGCGTCCCCCACTCCTTGCCCGGTTGCCCCATGGGCAAAGTGCTTTTTTGCTTTTTTGTTACTAGTTTCGGTTGCTTCTTTGTTGTTGTATTTTATCTCGTTTTCAAAGAAGAAGGCTCTTTATCCGGCGTAAGGGTCGTTTTGCTCAGTTTATTATGCTGGGTAACCTGATTGTACAATCCACGACTTGGCCCACATGGACAGCGCAGCCAAGACGGCAGCTGCAACGACAGCACACACAAAGATTGCAACTGACTGCATGTGACGCCGAGTGTGTTCGTCCGCCACCTTTGCCACGCGGAGCACCCGAAGCTTGCCGCGCTGGAGTATTTCGGCGCCGCGGTCTGCAGCAGCGAGCGCTGTTGGAATTTCGCATTTCGTTTGAGTCGGACCGGAGCCGGCGGCGGCCTCGGTCTTGCCGTCCACAGCGTTTTGTTTTCGCCTGCCGACCGGCCCGCTCTTTGCAGCCGCAGCCGGCGGCTTGGTGGCGATGATCCCTTTCGCAGCGACGGGCCCCTTGGCCCCGCCAGCGCCGAGCCCGAGACCCTTGGCGCCGACGGCGCCGTGGACCGCACCGCCGCCGCCGTTGTGGACGACGCGAGCGCGCGCCGGCACCCACCCAAAGGCCATCATTTCCATCCAGGTGATGTCGGCAGTATGGTGGTCCTGGAAGGCGGCGTCCGGGTGCGAGTGCGGCAGCTGCAGCGGGACTGCGTTGTTGCTGGCGGACGACGAGGAGAGAGCGCCCGGGTCGTGGGGGTGGCGGCGCGCGGTCGGCATGGGGTGGATGGAGACGGGCATAAGAAACTTTTGGTGTGGCGTTGGGGGAGGGCGGGGTTTTTAGCTGCAATTCGCTTGGTTAGTCTAAAATGGGGTAAGACTCGTTTTGGTCCCGTTTTCCAAAAAATGTGCAAGTGGGAGTGGGGCCTAAAAATAGAAATAACGCCTGAAAGTGGGTGCCTCCACAGTGCATAGGGGTCGGGGACGGGGTGGAGGCGCTGGGCAAATTAAAAATTGGCGGGCGAGGCGGCAGTGGGCGGGGGGGTTTGCTTGGTCAGCGATGTTTATGTTTTGGTTTGACATTTGAGGGGCGTTGTTGGTTGGAATGAACGATGCAAGCTGCAGTTGTTGGAACGAATAGAAGGGGTCATACAGAGATGAGCGGCTGGTAGGGCTTTCCCTTATTTGCCTCCTGTTTGTTTTTTTGTTTTTTTTTTTTTTTGGGGGGGGGGGAAAGGGAAAGATGTGTGTAAGATACGGCCCAGCAATGACCGAAAAAGAGGGGAACCTGCACGCCATGCAGAAAACTTGACTGGTCATCATTGGGTAAGCGAAAAGAACATGACGATTTTGATGATGGTGAATCGTTCTGGAGAATCTTGATATAGTGCGTGGCAGAAAACCAAAAGCAAGGCAATGTAAAAGGGAGGGAAAAAAATAAGGGAAAGAGTTATTTTCAACGCGTGTGCCAGATAGCTCAACGCTCTCCTCAGCACTCCTTTCTTCCCAACCCATCACTTTCAAACTTCTCCACACGCCCCCTTCACGAGCACACGACCACTCCGCTCAAGTCTCGCAACCTGCGAATACCTGCTTAGCTTAGCCGTTGAGCCCAAGCCAAAACTCCCCCCGCCGAATCGTTCACTCCAACGTCGGGTGATTCACCCAAAGGTCCTTGCCATTCTTTTACCTTTGCCAACCATGGACTCCCATCGAACGACTGCAGCCCCGCCTTCGTCCCCGCGCTCGAGCTGCTTGAGGAGCTCCGCGGCGAGTTCGCCATCGACGCCGAGGTGCGCTTGGGCCACGGGGCGTTTGGCACGGTTCTTGCGGCCGTCAGGCGGTCTGACGGGGCAAAAGTGAGCAGGAGGTGTTTGGCGGTGACGACGTGCGCGAGCAGAGTGAAAATGTGGCGTGCTTTCGAGAAGTGCTTTTTTTTTTTTTTTTTTTTTTTTTTTGCCTGCGGTCTCGCGTCACACGCCTCCAACCGCCCTTTACGCGGAACACACTCAGGTCGCGACCCTGCGAAGACCTGCGCAGACAACTGGACCGTCTGCCCCACCTCCGACGCGGCCTGGGTACCCGTCAAAGCGGTACTCGTAGTGATGGTGGACTGCCCGTTCCTGGTCCGCTCGCTCGGGTACCGCGTGAGCCAGCGGCGCCTCGGCCGGGGTTCGCCTTTGACGACGAAGACGTGTGGCGCGGGGTGCAGGCCGAGGACGCGCGGAGAGATCTTTTCTCGTGTGTTGATGCGCGTGGGTTTCCAAACTCTTCTTCCTCCGCTTTTTTTCCCCCTTCTTGTCAGGGAGTTCTGTAAGGTGAATGTTTGACCTGTTTCCATCTCCATACGCAAATGGGAGGCTGCAAAACGGCATCGCGCGAACAATGTTCGCTCTGGTCGCGCTCGGCGTGGCCTACCTGCACGCGGCCGGATTCGTGCACTGGGACATCAACGACGAGGTACGGTTCAGGCAGAAAAAAAGTCCACTAAAACCGCAAAATGCCCCCGGCTTCTACCACCATACTGAATCACTTGCTCCCAAACGACTTGCTCTCTTTATTCACTTCAATAACACCAAGAACATCCTGGTGGACGCCGAGTACCGTGCGCGGGTCATCGACCTCGGCTCCGCACGGCCGTGGAAGAGCCGCGGGGGACAGGAGCGCTTATTTACCTCCTTCCATGGCACCCACCGGAGCTCGGCTCCCGAAGTTCTTATGATCCCGCCGGCCGATTACTGCGGCGGAGCGCCGGACGCCTGGTGAGTGCTCTGTTTAAAGGGGGCCAGAGAATAGAGTGAATAAGTTATTCTGAATTCTTTGTCTTTGTTTTGTCTCGCGTTCCGCTCATCCCTACAACCACTCGTTACCCCCTTTTCACCCACACCATCACACTCCGTTACTCACCCTCGCACCGTCAACTCTCCGACCGCCCCATTACGCGAAACTCACAGGTGGCCATAAACTTCTTCAACCCCGCACGGACCAGCCCGGAGAACTGGGCCATGCGCCCCATCTCCGACGCGGTCAAGGTCTCCATCGAAGCCGTGATTGGGAACTTTTCGAGCGTGAACTCCTCGAGCACTAATGGTGATTTTCAGGAGCTAACACCATCCTCGGCCATCGGACGACGATCCCAAGCACCAGTCCCAACACGAGCGAACAGGTCGCGGAGGCACTTCCGCAGCGGCGGGGTCGGAGAATCGAGGCGACAGAAGGCAGTGCGAGAATTATCAAGTGTTTGTTCATGCGCAGCCGCACTCTCTGCACATGAATGCTCACCCACTTTGTCGGGACGGATTCATGGGGCGGCCTCATACCCGCGTGCGTTCACGAAAGGCGGAAAGGCCTGCGAAAGAGTGTGAAACGTGGGATGAATGGTCGCGCGGGAGTTGGGAAAGAGGAAATAAACATTCAACGATCTTGTGGGCCAAAAAAGTGAGAAGTTGTCAGTGAGGGTTCCCATTTTTCTATGTGGATTTGGACCGAACCGTCTGGTCTTCAAAGCGAACCCTATTTTTTTTTTTATTTTTTTTAATTGTATCACTGTCTTTTCACCATGTGCGGCGCATTTTCTCACGAAACAGAAAAGGGGAAAGGACCACAGAAAGAGAGACACACATCTAGGCGAGACACGCCATAGCAAGATGGCACAGTTCGGGCATTGTGGTAGACGAGGAAGAGCAAGCAAGGGGTAAGAGTGGACAGAGTCAAGGCTCATTTGCCGCTTGTGCAATTAGAAACCACAGAGTATCGAAGGGTTGAAGTGGGGAGGGACATCGGGACGGAGTTTACAGAATGGCTGGCGGGAAAAAAAGGAGCGGAAAAAAGTAAATCGGGAAGAGAGAGGATAGGATGCGGACCGGACGAAAAGCAACCACCAGTTGAACTGTCTAAAACCCTATTTGCTCTAGCGGACGATCCGCCTCTTGACGACGCTGCGGAACACGCCGAACCGCCACATCTCGTAGATCTTGAACCCCGTCGCCACGACGACGACGGTCGCCGCCAGCGCGCCGAAAATCAGCGCCACAGTCAGCGTGTTGCAGTAATTCGCCAGAGCGTTCGAGAGGCACGACGCGCGCTTTGTCGACCCGTCGGCGAGCGCCGCGGCCCAAAAGATCAGGAGGACGGTGTGCGACAGGACGTCAAACAGCGGGACCCACGGCGACGGTCGCTCCCGCTGCAGCGGGGCGCCGAGCGTCCGTCCGAGCGTCTTGAGGCGGTTTCCGCTGCGGTACTCCTCGCCGCCGTTGTCGTCGGACGCTGACGAGGAGAAGGCTTCGTTGTCCAGGTTAGGGATGGCGCGGGCTGTCGGTATGTCCTGGCAGAAGAGGAACGGTGCGTCGTAGTAGTTGAAGAGACGCTTTCCGAGCCAGGCGTACAGGGCGAGCGAGGCGAGGGCCGCGAGCGACGACAGCGCTCCGACGAGGAGGAGGAAGTATCCGGTTGAGGACGAGTTGAGAGCGGTTTCGCGGACGGCGGCGACGAGGGCCGCGGCGGAGAAGAACAGGAGGGCAAGGTATGCAAAGAAGCGGTGCTGGCGGTAGAAGGGCGGCATTGGGATTGCGACGGCCGCGGAACCAAAGTTTGGGGATCGCATGGTGGGCGGGTAGGACGAGTCGCCCATGCCGCGGGGACCCATCGGGCGCTTCCGGTCCGGAGCGCCGCGCGCAAGGGTGTCGTCGGGGTTTCCCTCAAAGTCGGCGGCGGTGCGGCGGGCGGGCATGAGCGAGTTGCGCAAGAACATGAACGAGCTGCGGAAGACGCTGCTGCTGTTTCGCTTTCCAGAGTCTCCGTTCGCGGGTCCGTTGTACTCCATTTCTGCACCTTGCGGCTGGGCCGAGAAGAGCCCCCGCTTCAGGGAGGGCTGGTGGGAGAGCGGGGGCGGCTCAACGTTTGTGCCAACGTTTTTGAACCATGCTTCGGCGTTGCGGAAGTCGGAGGACGGCTTGTCGAGCGGGTTCCTCTCAAAGCCGAGCTGGAGCTCCAGATCGCCCGAGTAGCGGATCTTTGCGTTGTCGGGGGCGCCGTCGGTCGTGGGGTTTGTAGCCTGGGATCGAATGGGTGCCTGCAGCGGCAGTTTGGAAGGGACAGGGATCTTGTCTGAGAAGAGAACGCCAGTGGTAGTGGTTAGCGTGCTGCCGTTGTAGTTCGGCGTCGGTGGGGAGACCATGTTGACTCCGCCGGCCGTGGGCGCGGTGAAAGAGCCGCCGCCGCCTGTGCTCGAGTTCGTTGGGGGGGTGATGCTGGCCGAGGAAGAGGCGGCTGCGAGTGGCGATCCAGGGCTGGCGCCGAGCTGCCGGGGACCCTTTGGCCTAGCGGGAGACGACGACGGCGAGAACGACATATGACCGAAATGAGAGGGAGAGAGGAGATCGACGGCTGATGCCTTTTAGTAGGTTGTTGGTAGGGAAGGGGGGAAGGATGCTGATGCGGCGGCGGCTCCCACGGTCTGTTGGTGCGTATCTGTATCAAGTCAATGCAGCAGGCGTCGGCGGCGTCGGCGGCGTCGGGCGGCGTAAACGTGATTAATTCTACTCTCTCTCTCCCTGTCCCTCCCTCCCTCTCTCTCGATCCTTCATCTCTGTCCGTATGTCGGCCTATCTGTCTCTCAGTCTGTCTCTCTCCGCCTTCATCGCCTGTGTTTGGATTGGATGTTTTGGGTTGTGCGTGTTTGCTATTGACGGGAAGAGTGGTTCGGGGCGAGCGGCAAGCCATCCGTGGTTCAGAAACTCGGTTGGGAGAGATTATGAGTCTTGCGTGTTTGAAGACAAACAGGACAGTGAGCAGGCAGACAGACAGACAGACAGACAGCTGGCACAACTTGCCCCTTTTGGGATTTTTTTTTTGTTTTTTTTTTTTTGCATTTACTGCACAATTTGCAGGCACAAACAAAAATAAAAAAAAATTCAGACCCAAAAACAACAAATTCAGACAACTTTGTTCCCCCATTCTTCGCCCTCCTTAACTGGCCGCCGAAACCCGCCTCCTCGTCGCACCCTCACCATCGCCGTCCGCCCCGCGCCTTCTCCCATATACTCCTCTTCAACCTGCTGCTCCTCCCATCCTCGCCAGCACCCTCGACTTGCACCCGCCTCGCACCCACCCGATCGGACCACAGAATGACACCACCTGACGGCACCCAACCTGCCGGCCTGTCAGATCGCATCGCCGACATCGTCATGGCCCGCGAAAAGTCCCAGCGTGCGGCCTATATCATCCCCGCCGGACCACCCGCCGCTGCAGTTGCTGGCGGCGAGACCGACCGGCCGTCTGATGATGACGTTGAGGACGTGGAACAAGTCGAGGAGGTCGTCGAGGAGATCAACGAGATGGAGCTGCTCGCGCTGATGGACTCGGAAGAAGACTCCCTGGATGTTGTTCGAAAACTGTTCTACTGCACAAACGAACAGAGGGCCATATATTTGCAAAATGGCCTCATTGCTTTCAATCTCATATCGCCGAGTGCCATCGACGATCTGTTTGAGTCTGGGTGGACCTTCGTCGACAAGTAAGTCACCTTTCTTTCCTCACAACTCGGCATCCCCTCGTTTCCGCTGGTAACCCGGTCGCCGTCACGTCGAAATCAGCTTTATTCAAGATCCGAGCATTTTGGAAGTCGCCGCCCGTTTTGCTGTGGACCTCTCAAACACTCCAGGGGCGATGACGAAAGCGTCGCTTGTTCGAGCCGACGACGATCCGTACCGAGACCGCTCCGCCCGCGACGACGTGATTGCATGGTTGCACGACGACTCACCGCCCGGTAATCACCCAGCCTTGGCGCCGATTTTGTTCCGGATGAAGGAGTTGCAAGAAGATCTTTCCCAGTTTATAAGTCTCGCGGGCGAGACGGAGCTGCAGCTGGCCGTTTACAAAGGCGACGGGGGTCGTTACGAGGTGAGGTTTTTATCACAACAGGGACCGGGGGGGGGGGGGGGAACACTGCCGTTATCCCCCCCTCACACGACGCGATCGACTCAACTTTTTCTTCTTCGCCCCGACTCAGCGCCACCGCGACGCCTTTCCGACGGACGATCCAAACGACCAGGAGCAGCGGCGCGTGACGGCTGTATTGTACCTGACGGACCACCACGCGAAGGGAAGCGGGGGCGACATCAAGCTGTTCCGGCCGCTGGGCTCCCAGTCCGTCGTCGAGACGCGGCAGGGTCGACTGCTGCTGTTTCTCAGCGGCGTCGTGGACCACGAAGTTCTTCCCGTGTCTGCGGATCGGGCGGCCATCTCGGCGTGGATGCGCTGAGAGCAGAAGCTCGTGACGAATTTTTTTTTCTTCTTTTTTTTTTTTCCTTTTTTTTTCTCGATTCCCTCCCCTCCTTCCATCCGTTTTATCATCCTCCCGCGCTGATCTTGTCGGGCGCTTCTGTCTTAGCCGCTTCTTTCTCGTTTTCTCTCTGTTGCTTTGTGAACGACCGCGCCGGCCCGGCCTAATTTGACAAAGCCACAAGCAACCAGCCTGGCCTGGCTGAGACGAGGCCGGACGCGGGACCACGCTTTGGGCACAGACCCGCGCGGTTGCAAGTGTGCTCGTGTAGCGAGTGCGTGCGGCGTGTGTTTGTGTGTGTGTGTGTGTGTGTGTGTGTGTGTGTGAGTGAGTATGAGTGTGGGTGTGAGTGAGTGTGAGGTGAGTGTGATCAGAGAGAGAGACAGGCCCGCACCTCCCAACAAACAACAAATGGCTCTGTCCGGCGCGGGGTCGGGACGTTGTTCTCTTGCCCTTATCGCCGCCGCCGCCGCCGCCGCCGCCTCCTCCGCCCCACCTGCCCGCGCCTCCTTCTGGGCTGCGTCACCCAGCCCAGCAATCCCAGCAGCCCACACTTCCGCCGCCGCGGCTGCCTTGGTCGCTCCCCGCCGGGCTATCGCAAGCAGCGCCAGCCGCGGGGCGCTCGCGCACTCGATCTTTTTCTCCGCTCCTCCGCTCCGCAGACTCCGACGACCGAACCCAGTCCTCGCCGACCGCTCCGTCTCCCTCGCTCCGACCGCCGCCGCCCCCATGTCGACGGGCAGACGAAGCCACCACCTGGGCTTGTCCCCAATCGACGTCAACAGGCTTCTCCGCGAGAACCAAACCGTCACGCTGCCGAGGGCGGACGCCGCGGCCATGGAGCAGTCCTTGCGGGATGGTTCTCGCTCACGATCCGCCGCAGCTGGGTTGAAAAAGGTCCTTCTGGAAGGTCTCGCGGTTCGGTACGACACGAATGAGCTCAGCAGCAACGATCCGATCGAAGATCGTCACTGTGAAGTGCTCACCCAGCACGGGTTTTTGTTCGGGTTCGTTATTCGAGGAGTGCAGCCCGAATTCTTGTTTTCGTGCTGACGAGAAACGACCTTCATGCCAACTTAGCGTCTTTGACGGCCACGGAGGCTCCGAGTGCGCCGAAGTAGTCTCAACTCTCCTTCCCTCTTACATCACGCTCGAGCTCGATTCCCTTCCACCACCACCATCGACAACCGACCAACCACTGGAATCGTCCGACGCCCACCAAGCCCGTGTAACGGCAGTCCACTCGGCCATCCAGTCCGCCTTCACGCGGCTCGACGACGACATCACCAACCTTGCTCTGGACATGTCTATCTGGGGTGCCGCGGACGGGTCGACGGCGCAGTCGACGAACCTCGTTCCGCACATTCGCGCGGCGCTGGCGGGATCGTGCGCGCTCGTTGCGTACTTGGAGGGACACGATCTTCACGTCGCCTGCGTCGGCGATTCGAGGGCAGTTGTCGGCAGAACAAGGAAATCGGCGGGCGGAGGTGTGGAGGCGATTGCGTTGACTGAAGATCAGACTGGAAGGAATCCAAAGGAGTTGCAGAGAATGAAGGAGGATCATCCTGGGGAGGAGTCTACTGTTATCATGAATGGACGTGTCCTCGGGAGGCTGATGCCCACCCGCGCTTTTGGTTCGTCACGTTTCGTTCAGTCGATTTGAAAAATGTCAGGGCGTGAAAGCTTTTGGCTCACCAAACTCACAGGGGACACCATGTACAAATGGCCCGCGCACGTGCAAAAAGCGATCATGCGGAACCCAAACTTGCCCAAAGCATTCCTAACCCCACCATACGTCAACGCCCGCCCCGTCATCACTCACCGCCGCATCGACCCCTCCCGCGACCGCTTCCTCGTGCTCGCCACGGACGGCCTCTTTGACGAGCTCGACTCTTCGTCCGTCGTCGACGTCGTCGACAAATTCATGGCCGCCCGCGGGCTGCTCACCCCACCACCAACACCATCACCATCACCGCCCGCAAGCGACTGGAATCTCTCCGACGCCTGCGCGGCGACCAGCCTCGTCCGCAACGCGCTCGGCGGGCAACCGATCCTGGACGCGACCAGCGGCCGCGTAGTCAGCGCCACGGCGCGCGACCTGAGCCCCGAGGAGCGGCTGGCGCGGGTCCTCGCGATCCCGCCGCCGCACTCGCGCAGCTTCCGGGACGACGTGACCGTCACAGTCGTGTTTTTTGACGCGCCGAAGACGGAGGAGGAGCGGCGCGAGCTGGCGGCGCAGCTGGGCGGCAGCGAGTTGGTTGTGGCACCGGAGGCTGGGCTGCAAGGGGTCGCGAGGGGCACAGTGAGGGTGGCGGATGCGGGGTTGGCGGCGGGGAAGAGGGAGCCGAGGTTGGAGGCTCTGGTGAAGGTGCTGACGCGCGGGGCGGCCGCGGAGGGCGCTGTTGGTGGCGGAGCAGGAGGAACTTTGAAGTCGAGGCTATGATTGATGGGGGGCTGGTCAGTTTGGGCACGTCTTTTTCCGGTTTTTTGTTTCCTTGCTTTATCCCCCGTTTTCTTTTTCCTTTTCAGTGGTTAAAAACCTTTAATTGTGCCGCAGAACGGCGGTTAGCGTCATCGCCTAAAGTGCACTGCGAAAGACAGATGGTCAACGGGGGTATAACAGGTCAGCCTGTCGTTTGCCGATGCGTTTCGTGTGGGAGCGGCGCAGGACGCGGATTCCAACGATCATCGATTGCGCAGGAGAAACGCCCACCTTCCCTTTGATGGTTGTCGAAGAGCTCCTTAGCTCAATGTTAGCATGCGACTCCAGATCGAAAGGTCGCATGTCTCACTGTCCACGCCGCCCTCGCCAGTTCTGGGCGTTCGCGAGAAGTTTCCGCAACACCTTCTCTCCAGCCACCTCCTTCCACTCCGTTTCTGACAAACGATCTTTTTTTGGAACCTGGCTACTGCCTTTCGCTGCCCGCCCCAAAAGTTCGCAGTCAAGTCGACGCGCGCGCCGGAATTTCAGAAAAGGCATTACATCTCTCCTGGGGCGGGCTCTGCCCGGCATCATATTTATTTAACTCTACCAAGTATATTGACATTGTGAAAGTGGAGTTTGAAGGTTTTCTGGACCTAATGGGAAATTGGAATCTCAAAAGGATCTGACTGCCAACGACATCTATCAGCAAGGCAATGCACCAGCTCACAAAGCAGTGAAAGTGGGAGAATGTCTTCAGAAACATGAATTGAAAGTTTTTGACTGGCCAGCACGAACCTGAGCCCAATAGAGAATCTCTGGCGCCTGTTCTTTCCTGACTGTACTGGCCGCCATCTTCTTCGTCCTTCCCTACTGTAACACCTCCGTTATCGCTGCAGGTTTGTGCGAAGTTCGGCAGCTGGAGTTAGAGTTACCACTCCCAACTCTCACTTACTTTCCTCTGTCCTCACTAGATGACGCGGCAAGTACCTGTATCGAGCGCTCAACGACAACAACGTCTCCAGCTTGAAATCTCACGGCGAAATCCGACCCACATCCCAGTACCTGAATCAGGGCGATCCGAATAACAAATGTGAGGCTTGTGACCCTTCGCCCGCAGTCTCCATAGTTTCCCCACCTCCATACCCTCCGCCCTCTCCTGCTCGCCCTCTTTTCCTTCACTCCTTGTGCAGCAACCCCTCCAGCTGCCCCACATGCCATGTCGGCAACAAGGTGTCGCATCCAAGCGACTTTGTTTCCACGACCAAAGACCGTGCCAAGCGGTTCGCATGCGGCAACCACGGCAACGGAAAAATCGCAAAGGTGCGGGCGAAACGGTTGCCCTGCTGATGTCATTTATTTCCTTGCAGGCAACAACGCCCCCCAACCCAGATCGACCGCACTAAGTTGCCCCAGAACAAGATCAAGGACCTTTCGACCTTGAGCGTCCGAGTGACGCACCTGGGCTCGGACTGGGACCGCACCCACCGCGGTCCCTGGGACCACGAGGCTGGCCGCTCCGACGTCCAAAAGTCGACGCACAAGCAAGTCCGCACTCGAGCGCACATCTGGTCCAAAGACGACAAGGAAGTGCTCATGCATGGCGCGATTCCCAAGGACTGCATCGTCGAGATCGGCAGGCTGCGGAGGCGCGCTGCTGGCGGCGGCGGCGGCGGGGCGTGCAAAAAGAAGGCTGGGACGAAGGTAGGGACCCTTCGTTTTTATTTTTATTTTTATTTTTATTCTTTTTTTCTTTCTTCGGTCGGTGCATGTCGCTTGAGCAAAGGGTTTGTACGCTGAGTTGCTTTTGCTTCTCTTACATTCGTTGGCGCGATAAACGTCGACTTCAGGCGAAATCAACAACAGCCAGTGCGAAGGCGGGCATTATGACTGGAGCCTCTTCGAAAACGAAGAATGCTCTCGCGAGCAAGGCGGGTGGAAAGATTTGGGAAAAGCGGGGCGGGAACAACCAAATAGTGTACAACTCTGCTATCCAAACAATTTTCCTTCTTTACTCCGCGTATGCGCCAATTTTAACGGAGCCAATCGGTGTGACAACTCCAAATACAAATTGGCTTTCAACTCATGCAACTTCAGCGGCGCTTACTCCATTGCAGTCGTTCCATCGACACGCGTCCTCTGGCTTTAAGAGCACCAGTCATTGCCAGGGCCCGGGAAAATGAAGCTCGACACAAATTGCAAATAAAACGTCAGTAATATACATTTATCGGAGAAAAGTTGGATTGCGTGATCCGACCACCCAGGTTCGAACTGGGGACCTCATGATAACGGTTTGAGTACCTTTACAGTCATGCGCTCTTCCAACTGAGCTATGGTCGGGATGCAGTCGTAAGGAAAAACTTATATAATCAGTTCTTGTGACATCCGTGGCGACCTGTCATGAAGGATTTGCTGTTGCCTTCTTGTGGGCGCAGCCCTAAATTCATATTGTTTGTCTTTAACCCAATCAAGGCCCTCCACGCTCGGACCTCCGTCCTCGGCAGCTGGATCCCTTTTTTTTTACTTTTTTTTCATTTCTTGAATCCCCTGTTGAATAGTTTTTGCGAGTCCCGATCGGACTCCGCCGGTCGCCCCCGGAGCTGCTTGATCGTTCTTGCTCTCGCCGCCGGCTTCCTCTCCGTCTCCGTCTCCGCCTCCGTCTCTCAGTCGAAACTACATCCGAAATGTAGCGAGTGAAGGTAGCCTCGACAGGCAAGCCCACAGACGGAGGAGGATGAACATGAACGCAAGTCCGGATGAACTGGGCGCGGGGGCGGTATGTTTTGCGCCAAGGTTTCGGACTGCTCCGCCTTCCCGTTCCTTTTTCCAAGCAATTTTTTTATCTCTCCATCCGAAAGACAGGGCCGTTTTGGCTCGGAAACACGGTGGTAACATTTTGGAGACCTCTCGATTTCTTCCGGTCATCGATATAAAAAGGGTCGCACCGCTGTGACTTCTTCGATCATCACAAAAGCATTGCACAAACCAACCCCAGTCCCCACTGCCTCCTGCCCCAAAAAATTAGATCAACAATTATGATGAGCCTTCGCCTTGCTTTATACGCAGTAATTGCCAGCCTGGCTTCCCGGGCGCAGGCCAACAATAACGCTTACGACTTTACTCCAGACTCGGGATCGATTCTGCTTGAGGTGAGATTTCCTCCCTTCCACTAGCACCACCCCAACCTTTCGGCATTTGCTTATCAAAATCACGCCCCCTCACCCCCCCGCTTCATTTCTTATCTATGAAGTCAACCGTACCGGCAGTTCTCGGTGCAAGTAACCTCACGACATCCCAGGACGTGATGCCAGTGGGCCAGCTCAGTTCTTACTGGACAGGCTCGTTCGTGACAGCCAGCAACAACCACCAGTACCTTCTCATCAACCACGTCATGTACATTGGCACCGGCTCCAGCTACCTCGCCACAACCCACATCTCGGTTTACGATATCAACACCAAATCCTTTTCCCAGAACGTTTACAGCGAGTTCACCACCGGCCCGTTCGCGTGGTCCACCTCTTCTTCGTCGAGCGCACCCCTCCTCCGCCGCAGCGCGTCGCTGAACGGCATCGACGCCTTGTCCGCCGATAACGTGACCCAGCTGCACTCGTGGAGCCGCGCGCCGAACAACACCTTTGACCTCGTCGTCGACGCGACCTCGGCGGTGCTGCTCAACGGCGGCATGGGCCAGTTCGAGCTGATGGGAGCCGCCTGCGTCGAGTGGGGTCTCACAAAGGGCCGAACATCTGGGAACATTACGCTGGCCGGCGGCGCTGTCGTTGCTGTAGACCCCGCGCGCAGCTTCACATGGTACGACCGGCAATTCTCGGTGCCCGGGAGTGGATCGTCGACGGGGGGCAACTACACGTGGTTTTCGCTGATTTTGCCCGGGACGCCGATCAGGGCGTCGATTTGGGCGGTGGATACGGCGACGACGAAGAGGAGGCTGGCGACGTTCCGGTTTGATAATGGGACTCATGTTACAAAGACCTTCAAGTTTACACCGCTTGCGGATGGGATATACACGTCGAAGAACACCAACATCACGTAAGGGACATGTTTTGCTGACGGTCACACCCCCATCACACCTGCTTCATACACACACACACACACACACACACACACACACACACACAACACACACACACACACACACAGACACACACAATATCGCTGACCCTCCACGCGTTCCACCATCTCCCCACTCAATCGCTCTCTCTCCACATCTTGAAACAATCCAGATACCACACCAAGCACCGCCTGACTTTTCCCGACGGCGACTACATCAACGTGGCGGCGACCAGCCTAGACCAGGAGCAATATAACACGACCTCGGCAGCGGGAATCGCGTACGAAGGGTTTTCGGTCATGGACGTCAGCTTGTTTGGCCGGCGCGCTGCGGGATATGGTACCACCGAAATCACAACGGTGAAGGCCTCTGCGTGAGAACTAAAAGGCTCCTTTGTGTTCTGTTTCTCTTTCCCCTTTGGGATTTCGGGTCAGAAAGTCAACTCCTCGTATATCTACCCTTCCCCTGCGGTGTCCACCAGTCTCTCCTTCCGTCAGCATTCAAATCTGCATTACCCTCACTCTTTTTATATTTGTTCTTTCAGTCCGCTCCCTCCCACTATTTCCTCATCTGATTTTTATTTCAAATTTTCCGAAAGAAGAAGTAAACACCACCTGCTACTTAAAACCACCTGCTACTTTGTCAACAGGGTTGGTAAATGTCACGGCAAAGTCTGAAAAACCACCCGACGACACCATTCATTATCACCACCTGCGATGCTTATGCCATTGGGCTTAACGGGCATGAGAATACGCGAAACTAGTAATGGACATTTGGGAGATTGCTCGGCTAAGGTTCCATCCATGAATTTTTGCATCAGTCACGGTGACCTTTCACAGACTCCCTGGAGTCCCAACCTCCCAGCAACAGATCCCAAAACCTCGCTTTCTTGTCTCCAAGGAGAAAAACATGTTTTTGGGGTGTATCGGATACCAACCCTGTTTGGCAATGTGCTATTCTTAGTTGCTTGGGGGCCATGGTGTAATACTCGGATACCCACAAATGCGTTTAATTCACCAATCGCCAACCAGCCATGCGTTGCCAGTGAGTCAAACTCGGTGTCTTTCCTGATTTCCACCAATTTCTGGAGTTGCCGACCTTGAAAGACGTTTGACAAACTACGTCACCGATGTTTCGGTCTTACTTGCCTCGCTTTGTGGGCAATATTATGGTGATGCAATAGGGACGTCGGTCAGCTGATCATAAGGTCATTAGAATGGAAAATTGGTAACAGTTGCTCTCGCTCTCTCTCTCTCTCTCTCTCGCTCGCTCTCTTTCTTTCTCATATTCGTGACGGAGAGACACCTGTTCTTTGGTTCTTCGCCATTGGTGACTGAGCCTTTCTCTGAGCCTTTCTTGGAAAACTGAAAGTAGTGAGAGAGACACTCCTTGTCGGACCCACTGCATGCTCTTAAAAGAAGGGTTCCACCAAGAAGTTGCGACAACGATCATACTGAAACCCTGGCCGCCTCATTCTCCGCGAAGTAAACACAGTCATTCCACCTCATTGAAAAACAATGGTAGCCCCATTCCCTCCAGTCCTGCTCGCCACCATTGCCGCCTTTGCTTATCTCGCTCCCTCCGTCACTGGCTTCGTCTACAACAACGGCGGCGTGTTCTACCTCGCCAACTGCGCCAACGACTGTGAGCCCATCTTTGGCTGCGACAACACAAGCTACATTTTCTACGTGCCAGACGGGACAGGGAACGGCGACTCCACAGACTACGCGCAACCCGGCACGGACGACTTTATCACTTGGGAGGGATCCAACCACGGATCCAACTTTTTGGGGGGCGGAAGGTTGTCGTGGTCGATCCAGGGAGACGCGCAGTCGAAGCCGAACGGACAAACTGTCGGCGACGCGTATGTGCAGGACCGCAACGGATTCGTCAAGGGCGGGCTGAGCTGCCACAAGGGTGATAACCACGAGCTCACGGGAGTACAGGAGCAGGCTGTTGGCGGATACTGTTGGCAGGTGTACTATTGCCATTAGTTGGCCTGCTTTTGAGTTCTGTGCGCGGTGCAGCGTGAATTTTGCGCACCGCTAGTTGGCGCGCCTTCCATTTTCTACTGTCCGAATAAATGAAAGTTTCGAGATGATTCTGCGAGCTTGAAGAGCAACAGTTCAATTTCTCGCTTGCTGCCTCTCCTCTCTCTCTCTCTCTCTCTCTCTCTCTCTCTCTCTCTCTCTTGTGCCCACGTGTTATTCCCTCTTTCGCGTCTCTCAGACTGACGGTGATCGCCGGGCGAACCGCTTCGTCGCCAGTACTGAGCAGCTCCAACGCGTGCCGCATGGGTGGCACTGTGGATGAACACCATGCGGGGGTGGATCTGCGGCTGCTTTGCGGAAGGAGGGTGGGTCTATGATTTATTATCCATAGTATTAGCGAGGACGCCCGCGCCGCCGTCCCCGTGCTCCCCGGCGAGAAACGCTTGGCGCCCCATCCCCCTCCACCACACCGCACCACCCAACGCATCGGAACAGACCCGCTGCTAGCAAAAGTTTTTTGCCATGCACCCGGACGGTGCAGCCATCGTGATCGACAACGGCACGAGCTTGTGCAAGGCCGGATTCGCCAGCGACGACGCGCCGCGCGCCCGTGTTTCCCGCGGTCGTCGGCCGCCCGCGCTACGCCGGACGATGCTCGGCGCGGCAGGGAAAGACGCGTACGTGGGCGACGAGGCGCAGGCGAAGCGCGGCATTCTGTCGCTGCGGTATCCGATCCGATCGCGGCGTCGTGACCAACTGGGAGGACATGG